>VZTT01005627.1:0-89112 GCA_013400855.1 Buphagus erythrorhynchus | reverse complement strand
GGCGGGAGGGGCCGGGGCGGGGAAGGACCCGGCCGCCCTCACGGGACGGTCACGGCCGCCCTGCCCCTACGCGGCTCCCTGCGAACCGCCCGAGCGCCGATCGCAACGGCCCGGACGTGGCTCCCTGAAGCCTGGACAAAGGTGCAGCCCTTCCCGCTGAGGCAAGCCCGACAGCCCGGACCGCAGTCCCTGTTCCTTCTCATTCTTCGTGACTACTGCAGCACAGAATCGTTCAGGTTGGAAAAGACCTCTGACATCATCGAGCCCAACCTATAACCGAACACCACCTTGTCAACCATATCAGAGCACTGAATGCCACGTCCTGTCGTTCCTCGTACACCTCCACGGACGAGTACTCCGCCACAGTACGAGTACTCCCTGGACAACCCCTCCCAAAGCTCTGCCCGTGTTCCCAGGATTTAATGATGTTCCCAGGATTTAATGAAACGCTGCGAGCACAGCCTACCGCCCAGGCTCCACCTGCCGTGCAGCCCCCGCCCCGAAGGGCACTCCAGGGGAGCTGAGGCCGGACCCCGCTGAGGGCGAGCGCCGAGCCCGCCCCGAGCCTGGGGCCGCAGCATCCCCGGCCCGGCCCCGCTCCATTCGCAAGGGCCAGGTACCTCCCCTCGCCTCCCTAGCACCCATCGGCTACGGGCAATGCACTGCTCCCGCTGGGATCTCACGGAGATGTGCGAGGGGAAAGCGTCTGTCACGAAACTCGTCCTGTCATCTATTTGCTCCAAGCTGTCTTCAAACACAGCAGGTCCAGAGATACCATCGCTCCCAGAACCCACCTCTCTCCGGGAGCTGGCGAGCTCTCTGCAAAGAGTCCCACCACATCAAAGCTGCGAAGTCAGGAAATTAGATCTGTCTCCCCCAGCGGTAAACAGGAGGAGCAGGCCACAAGTCTGACTCGATAGATCAACATAACACCAGAACCAGAAGAAAGGGAAGATAAAAGGCAAACAGTTCTAGCTAGAGACCTGTTTTTTACTGACAGAAGTCAGCATCTACTGGGGTGAAGGGCCAGAGAAAAGTCCAGTTTGTCCTGCAGGACAGGGAACTGCAGGAAAGCCCTCATTTCTCTCTGAGCAAACGACCAGCATGAGCTGAACAAATAGTGTCTCAAAGTGCTTTCCCAAGCCCAGACGAAAGAACATATTTAATAACCATTTAACAACCATTTCCTTCCCACTACACAACAGAGTGCATTGTGATTTTGTCACACTTAGCTTACAGAAGTCATCACCCCAGCTGAATTTGAGAGGAAAGTCAGGCAGTGACAGAGGCCCCTCACAAAGCTGACATATAAGAAATGTTTAAAAAAGGAAAAAAAAAAAAAAAAAAAGAACCAGATTTCTGAGTTTACTGGTCCCATACTTACAGGTCTAGTAGCCAGAAAAACTGGAGGAAACCCCTTTTGTGGAGAAAGATACACTTTGAAGTAAGACAGGGGGAATCCTGTTCCCCCTCCTTTTAGATCTTTAAAAGATTTTCCAAACTCCTGCTTTCCAAGACCAGTATATTCACAACCAGTAATTTCTTCAACCTTACTGTATCTTCTGTGTGTTCTCGAGCCACCAACAAATTAGTAATAAAAATACCAGGGAAAAGCCTTCCCAGACATCCAGGTGCAAATGCCTGACCTACTCCCAAAGCTGAAATCACACAGAAATGATCCTGATCACAAGCACCTGGAACTGGCTGGGTTCCTTTAGCAGCAAAGCACCCAGTGCAGAGCAAATACTGGGCCTCTTGCAATTCAAGCTAAGGTGAGATACCTGTGACTAATGGACAGCACTGAGAAACAGGTGTATTAAGGGAGAGCACTGATGGAACCCTGAAGTCAGCTGTGGTCTTAATTAACTGCTTCCAGCATCTTAATCAAGTCCAGTTTACAGAAGCAAACAGATATAAGCCTGAAGTTCTTAATTCTATTTTCCAGAGTGAAGGGTGGGAAACATAAGTCTATATTAATACATGAGCCCTGCATTCAGGTTTTTCTCGGAGAATTTAAACCAAAAATGAGAAAAATAAAACACCACTTGTTTTACATGCTAAATGTAATTAACTGATACAACTCACTTGAGCAAAAACCTAAGTGAGATTCAGGAAAATATCCGACATTTACATGGATAATGAGAATATCCAGATCAACTAGAGAAAACAAAGTTTGCAAAAAGCAATCTCATTTCTTAGAGCATCAACCAACTGCTGGCAGACGTTGGGAAAGGCTCCTCAGGGAAGGTTGCACCATAATTTCCTCCTTAATTTTCCTGCACCCTCTTTTGAAGCAGTTGCCTACAGGAAACTAGATTAAATACAGGCTCTGTCTGGACTTGTATTTCTGTTTGGCATTGTATATAGGGAGCTTTAAGCAATTCATGGACAGTGCACATTTATCTTAACTTTAATAACATGGTTATTAAACATTGCTAGAAAGCTAATACTGTGTATCACCATTGTGTATGCTGTGGGAGACAACTTGCAAGATATTTACTGGTACAGAAAGTGGATGTAAAAGCCACATGGGGACAGTGCAAGTACTGAAAACAATCACTGGCTGAATTTGGTAAAACATCAATGCAAAAGCAACCTAAAGGAAATAAAATCAGTTTTGTACAGTCTGCTGAGAAACTTTGATGAATCACTCATGGCTGCAAGCCAGCCTTCTAGACTAGGATTTGGTTCACTGGCACTTCAAAGTCACAGACTCTGACACTGAATAAGTCCAGGCAGGCTGCATAAACCCTCATTTAAGCTCTCACCAGTGCTGAAAGCAAGCAAACTTTTTATTAGGCAGTCCTGAAAGCAGAAGTCATGACATGGCAGACATCCTGTCCTCCTCTGCTAGCTCGAGTAAGAACCAGGTGTTGTGTTTGCCACATTCCTCCAGAGGTGAATCTTGGAATAAGCAATAGAGATTCCTGATGTCATGTCCACTGACCTCAGGGCTGATCCCTGGAAGACCGTGCGTGAACTGAGAATGTGCAGATTACTAGAAACTTAGGTCCTACATTTGTAATTGAAGCTAGACAACAGAGCTCCTCTGTCAGCCTGTTCTTTTAATCACTCATCAGTTGAGGGTGAATTCTTGTCCTCTTCATCAGGTGTGTTTTTTAGCTGCTGACGAGCAAACTCCTCAAATACCAGCTCTGCTTCACTGCAATGAAAGAAACACAGGTCTTTCAAAATCATGTTACCTTATTTTTACACCAGCAGACTAGAGGCAACACACAGGAGGAAGAAGAGAAGCCCTCAGCAGACTGGTAGTGTTTCCTTTGTCTCCAAAGGGATTTAGATCACATTCCCACAGGCACCCTCTTCACTGGTGCTATTCTAGCTAAAATGAAAAGCAGTTGATTGAGCAAGTCAAGGCACAAACTGAGGATGTTTTCATCTGTACTGAATCGTGTCCATTCCAGATAAATACTTACCAGCTAGCTGAACAGCCTAGAGCCTGCAAGGGGCTTTGTCCAGGAATAAAATGTGGAACATTTCATCCTTACTCCTTCTATACTATAAAGGAGGCACATGGTCAAACCTCTTAAGTTCCTTACACTTCCTGCTATAGAGCTGTTAGGCAGAACATGATATCTTAACCTATCTTCACATGGTCAGTCACTGCTGTTTAACTCAGAGCAGTCATTTGTCAGGCCACAGTAACTTGCTCACTTTGGATTTTAACCTCAGGATTTTTGGATAGTTTTGAAGAGTTTTTTTTAAAGAGTCAATGCACAAGTATAGCTAGAATGTGAAATACTAAGTGAAACTTACCCATCCTTCCCTGCAGTTATGAGCATGCAGCAAAAGAGGAAAAAAGACAAACTGAGTAGTCAGAACAGCACATACTAAAACATTTGCAAAATGTTTAATGCAAAAAATGTCTAGACTTGACAAGTCAGAGTAGTGACAAGAAGCAGGACTTGCAGCAGTACAAGTTGAATTCCAGAAAGTCTCAAAATGTGCATACATACACCTGACGAGGCTAAACTCAGTCTCCCAAAAGGAAAAGCTTTCCAGCAATGCTGCCCAAGCTGTCTGAAGGGCTGAGGAACAAAGACAGATTTTCCCATCTATGCTTGCTCATGGTCACAGCTGTGGGAGACATCTGTGCACACAGCTGGACTCTGAGCTGACAGTGCCTGCATGACATGATGTCAGCTTTAATTGCTCTATCACTGTGATTGAAGAAGTCAGCTGATGAGAAGATGATGCTCTTGTTCAATAAACATGAAGGTATTAAAATTAGAGGTCAAAGTACAGAAACACCTCAGGGATCTCTCATCAGATGGGTTAAGGACTTTGGGGCAACACTCCTGATTTCATCTTGCCCTAAAAATGGTTTCAAGACCTTTGGCATTTGTGTTTCTTTAGTGGGATCTTTGCTAACCACACTATAACAAATCCTGCTTACTAGCAGGATTCCTTGAAAGCTGTTTCAGCACAGCCTAAAATAAGCAGAAGACTGTATTTGCAGGGATTTTATTATTCTCACAGTTATTTTAACAAGGCATAATCATTTCACTGGCTTACCTCTCATGGCTTTGGGTCAGGGAGCAAAGCACCCTTGTGCTACAGAAGTCAGCAGTGATCTGGGGCACTTCAGTGACTGGATAACTCACTACCTGGAGATTTCCCATCCACAACACACACTGCAATCAAGGGCAACAAGCACTGCTGGAAAAGTCATTAAAAGTGTACCAAAGAGGGGGCACTCCAGCCAAAAAGCTTCAAAGGATGGCTCATGTAAAGACACTCCTGATGGCATCTCTCCAGACCAGGACAAAAGCCAAGATGAAGTCTGGAAAGTCTCAGGGCGTGTATGCTTGATTGAAATGGATTTAAAATGAAACATTTAGAACTTCTAAAATTTCCAACATATAAAGCATCATTTTCATTCCATTTTTTCTCCAATTTTTTATTCCTTAGTCTGCTCTCTTTCTCCTCTTGGAGGTCCTTTCATTACTATGGGAGCAGTGATGTCAGTGATGTGGGTGAAGTGAGCAAGATCCCCACCAGTCATTTGAAACTGATTTTACAAAATGGAATAAGGAGGGAAATAGGTATTGTTTCAATTGGGCATACAGTTAACTGTCAGATAAATCATTACTGAGTCAATACATAGAGTGTGGCAGCAGAGTAGTGCTTATAATAAACCTCAGATGGAAGATTACATTCAAAGATGCACCACTTCAGGCTGCAACACTATCTCCAACATACTACAATTGCACCCTAGCAGGAGTTAGGTCCACTCCAGAGTTTTCTGGCTGTCCTCTGGTTTATTATAATATTGAAAAATTCTCAGAAAATGGGTAGACCTTTGCTTCTTTTAATTAGCATTCCAGCAATTGTTTTGAGGGTTGGAATGGGAGGGGGATTGATGAGGGTCCCAATACCATGATGAATACCACTGTCCTCTCAGGGGAGGGTATTCTGGAAGCTTTTATTATGCAGCCACAGAAATTATTACATATAATTCAAGTCATAGCATGTCGTAATTTTCAGTACAAACTTGCTTTTAACCTCTCTTAACTTGATGGGGAAGAAAAAGAAAGTAGGTTTTGTTATTTTCTGAGACATTCAATGCTTTAAAATGTCTCAATTTCTAAAAGTCACAATGCCAAAATAGGGAAAGTATTGCTTTACTGTTAGAGTGACAAAGCATTCCTGGGTTTCTTGAAAACAGCCCTTTTGTGCAAGTTTAATCAGGGAGCAGATGAATGACCATTTGTTGAACAACAGCCAAAACAAAGGCCAGTGTCCAAGACATAGGCCCACAAAACCCAAAACATCAGAAGATTGGCAGGAAAACTCCATACCAAAGAACTCATGCTGAGACCACAGCCTTGAGGAAAACTCAGCAGGAACTTCTGGGCTAACTGCTGACCAGGAAAGGTCTTGGAAGCATGAAGAGACACAGCCCAGTTTGAATTTATCTTTAAAAGAAACAGATCCCTACACATTTTTTTGTCAACAGGCAGAACAGACTGCCTATGTGACAGGAGCTGCTTTGCCTAAAAATAACCACATGTGAACCACATGGGTCCAAAAACAGTTGCAAAAACAGCACACATGAAACATGCAAATCCTGGCCCAGCAGAAGAGCAAGAGAAGGAAGCGATAAACACAGGGAAGGAAAGGTAGCAAGCTGCTTCTTTTCTGTGTCCTGCAGGCACAGGGAAAAAAGATCAAGCAATGTGCAATAGCCATGCACTGACAGACCTGCTGGTTTACTGAGTGATGAATGCTTCAGAGCTTGCTCACAGACAACTAGAGAGGGCAAAGCCATCTGCTGTGAAACAGAGCACACAGCACTTGCTCACACTTGCCCCGGCTTGGCCCTGAAAGAATTACATCATGTTCTTGGGAAGCTTATGTTTCTGAGGTTCTCTCTACTCAGGTCAGCCCTGCATGGTTAAATGCATTGATGCTACACATTTTACTTCTGGTATAAATCACCTTGGCTAGAGCAAAGGATATTCCCCCACTGCAAAATATATCACAATATGTGGCATTTTTTAATCCCACTCTAGATTTAACTCCATAAGATGGTTGCTCTGACTTCTTTCTGTTCTTCCAGCTATGCCTTAAGACAGTCAAGTGAGCAGGAAGGTGCAGTAGGCAAACTTATCACTACTGACTCGTCAGTAAAAACAAAAGGGAATGGAGAAAGAAGATAAAGAGTGATCTCAAAACTCCCTATGCATGTACCTCTGCCTACACCCACTGCAGAGACTGCTGAACAAGACAACAAAGAAAAATTCTATCTTTTGGGACCTTCAAGAGTCCAAACACTGTTTGTTGAAGCTCCATCTCTGCAATTAAGCCTGGATTTGCTTGATTCCAAATTAGATGGTATTTCACTAATGAAACACGTTATGTTTCTCAGAGTTCATGAGCTAAAGTGGTAGAAGAAAAAATTTAAAAGCCTGAACTCACAACTGGGAAAAGTGATGAAGCACAGTGCATGGAAAACTACCAACTAATAAAGCTGAAAAGTGTTTCAGTTTACCAGCTTCATATGGGAGACTGTTTTATTCCCTATAATAAGCTCAGACATCACATTCCAGCAGAGTTTTCAAGTCAGCTATTCAGGCTTCAGAGGAATTTTCTGTTGTGTTAGAGTATCTCTTTTTAAGAGAAAGCACTTATTTCCTGTGTTAACCATTTGCAGGGCTTTCCCATGGGACAGGTCCTGAAATTACCTGCATTTTTTTTCAGTTTATAAGAAACCTGGTATTTCCATCTGTACAAAATGCATGGAGCATAGCTGACACTTCTGACAGCAAGCTTCTAGAAGACTTTGATGTAGCAAACAACATGTGGGCTGTGCCTCTGGTAAGAGGATGTGCTGGGGGAAACGATCTGAGAAATATTGCAGGTCTCCATTTTCCTTGTAATGTCTTCTGCCCACATCCTTTTGAGTGTACTGTATAATGGAGTACATAATCCCTCCTTTGAAATTATCTTAGAAGGGAGAATTGCCTGACTTCCATTTTTCCTCATATTACAAATGCTTCTGCCAGAAGTATAAAGTAATAAAAGGGAGTATCGGCATTTTTAACACCAAAAAAGTAATGTTAAAAAAAAAATTCACACCAGTCTAAAAATGTAAAATTCTTTACAATTGCCTAAACTTTTGGATGGGCCTTATTAGAAGTTTTCAAGCTTTCCTTGGTGTCCATGAAAGCTCCTGAGCTGCCCAGAGGCACTAGATGGCCCTCACCAGCCACACTCGTGGGATCACCAGTGCCATCCCAGCCCCCACCACTTCTGTACCAAGAGAATGTGCTGGCACTGCTCACAGCAGGGGCTTTCCCAGGGAAAATGAGTTTCCCGAAGTGCAACTGTTACAGAAGAGATAAAACCTACCTTTGCCCACTCCAGCACATCAGTTATTAGCAAAGCCTGATTCCCAACCAGAGCATCTGAATGTGGAGTGGATCACCAGCTCTCTTCTCATTGCTCACACTTGATTCCTCCAACAATTTCACACAGTAAGGACTCAAGTCACCCCTTTCTAAGGCTTCCACTACAGACCAAAGCATCTATCTCAGGATAACTCTTCTCAAAGGTTCTACTGTCACTTTCCAGTTTCATGTTCTTATAAACAGCAGCTTTAGGTTAGTTTGAACACAAAGAGAAAAATAAAAAGAAAAAAAAAGGAGCACAAAAGCAGCCATGGATTTTATTTGAAGCCCACTAAACTCTGTCCCAGTATAGAGGGTAGGACAAGATGGCTCATCTGTAACAGCCCAGCAGGAAAAGGCTGCTGTGTCTGGTGGTCAAGAGAGGCTTTGGATGCTGTACAGGAGCTTCTGAATTAGTGTGAGCACCTTGCAATCTCTGGTGCTCATCACTGGCCAACAGAGCCAGTCAGGGCCTGAGGAAATGGGAGGATGCTTCTGTGGTTTTGGCAGCTGATCCTAAGCCTCAAGATGCCTGGGTAAGGCTTGCTCCTCACACTTACAGAGCTCCCCCACTTCCACACAGAGACCTAACATTGAAGAGATGCTCGTCTTGGATAGCCACTGAACAAGAAGGCCACATCACAGACACCATGGCAAATGCCATATCAAGGTAACAGGGACTAAAGAATCATCAGAAGTTTTATCACCACTTTGCTTAAAAGTACTTGGCTTTCTTTCTACAATGCTCATGAGTGTTAGGTATTTTATGTGTCAGATTTTTTTTCTTTTCTGCTTATACTGCAATTTGGCTGGGAATTGCTGACAGCTTCATGTAGGATATTTCGCACTGCAGTCATGAGATTTAACTGCAGAACTTCCTCAAACCCCTGTTCTCTGAGTTGTGATTCCCTACATGAAAGATGAAAGGAAACACAACTCTTTTCCATTTTCTCCCACCTTTGCATCCCTGCTCTCTGTTATTTAGTGCCTGGAGGTTGATACATGCATATATACATACACACACACACACACATATATATATATATATAGACACACAAACACACAGAACAGCTCCATACTGGAGCCTTGTAGGCTCCGAAGGCTTCCTGTAGAACAAATCATATTAGGCCTTACAATGGTGAGATCTCACCAGAGCCTATTAATGATCAAAGGCAAAAACCAGGTATAACTGACCTGCTGGGTTCTTTTCCTCAGGTTTGGGGTGCATGAGACGAAATGGCAGCTCTGTGCCCACTTCACTTTAGGGAGAAGAAAGAATGCATCAGACCCACAGCTCCACACATGCCTGGTTCAGCCTCCTTCCTCCTTAGGCCAGCCTGTACCCTCAGCTCCAGCTTCACCCATTCTTTCAAACTTTTCTAATCATAATTTTCCTCTCAAAAAAAGTAAAGCTCCAATTTTTCCACAAATATCCCAGGCATATTCACGTACATAGACTGGGTTTATTGTGTGCTGAATGTACCTGTATGTCTATAAAATCAAAATACATTTTTGTAATAGCTTCATTTTCACAGTAGAGCAACAAACTACTTACTTCTACCATCTTAAGGGACAGTTAATTTTTTAAGGGAAGTGGGAATGGCAATAAGAAAGAATAAAAAGATGAACTAACAACTAGGACTGCATGGTGTGAAAAGGAAGATGACATTTACCTGGAAGTGAGGTCTCCCAGCATGCTACAAAAGAAAACAAGGAGAAAAATAAAGAATATTTAATGCCTTTCTATTCTGGTGCTCCAGCAAGTGCTATTTAATTGGTGGACTACTGAAATCACTTTCCTAATGTACTGCTCTCTACCTTGCCACAAATTCAACTGAACTTGTTTTTAAAAAAGGTAGTCTTACTTTTTCATGTCATTCTCATGGAGAAAGAGTCTAAGTTTTTGAACTCCTGACCAAGTGTTAGGCATGGCCCATTTTCCAAGAGCCAAAAGGCAAGTGGATGACCACAGAAGGCAGCAGGCATTTTATCATGCTTTAGGCAGACCTTTGATGTATTTTTATACTAGAATGAAGGACAGATGAATTAAATACAAATGCAAGCGGTGACTAGCATCAACTGAGAGTCACTGTCCTTGTCCTTTTTTGCACTGTATCCTGGATCTAGCTCTGTTGATAACATCAGCTTTACTCAGAAAGCTGGCTGAGCACAGAAACTGAGCTACAGTATTTATGACTCTCAGGCAGACATTTTCACCTTCTGCTGTGAGAGAACAGCAATGCCAACATAAAGGTTCACACAAAGTCTCACTTCACTTCCCACAAAATAGGTTATGGCTTTGAAACAAAAATTGCAATGCAAACCTGAGGTTCCTACTTCAACAATAAAGTTACATGGTATCTAAGGAGAGTAATACAAACCCTTTGGCTCAGGACAAGTTCTATGGATAGGCCAAGATTGTTTGCCAGACAATTTATGCTTTATAGGGAGCCTTATATCCCGTAACGTGTGCCCTTTCTCTTGAGGTGAACTGTTCTATTCTCTTCTCACCCATCAATGTCATAAACACACTCCTCTCCTTTAACTCCAGGCAGATGTAGCAAAAAGTGTGTTTACACTTACCCTGGAACAGTGAGCTTCACTTTGACCTTGTAGGAAACCAGAATCCCCATCACTGTCTTGTCTATTCCATCCTTAACGCTGCCAGAGAAAACAGAGAGCAGTATGAGGTGGCACAGCAGTATAGCAACAACACACACATGCAGCAAGAACTAGGGGAACATCCTGAAAGTGGGAGGGCAGGCAAGCCTCAGGTACAGCCAGTACTTCTCCAGACCTGTGATCACTGTTCACCCTGCATGAACATGCTGGCATTAGTAATAGTGCTACATGTATCCATCCGGGCACAACATTACAAAGGCCTGAGGCAAGTGTCTCCTCCATCTTCCCCCTTTCTCTATTACTCTCCCACTACTTGGGACCATTTAAAACTCCACTCACATAGTACTAGAAGCCAAGTTGGTGTCCTCATCCTTCAGTTTTCCATCCAGAGCTATTTCCCGTGTCTCCCGGTTATTTGCAAGCAAGGGCAAAAGTGTCAGTGTCTTGGTCAAGCTGCTGTTTGGCTGCACCTTCTCCCTGAAAATAAAAAGGGAAGTGATACACTGTGGTTTGTTGCACACCCAACTAGGAAATTACAAAGTTGCCCAAAAGGAGAGGAATTTATCTGTTCAAATTCAGCCGTCAACAATACCGACGTCCACCTCTAATCTAGTCAGCAAAATTCCCTTTATTATCAGCAGAGAAAAACAAGCACTTATAGAAAATTCTTGATTTCACATTAAGGCAGAAAAGTAGGTCAAAGCCACAGAATAATAGAACAGTTTAGGTTGGAAGAGCCCTTTTGATGACAAGGGTAATCAAAAGGATGTGAAGGAGCAGAAGCATTCACTCACTGTGCTTCCTCAGCAGCCACCACTTTGGTATAGAAGTCACTGGAGTACAGCACCACATTGGCCACCTGCTCCACTGAGGGAGAAAGAAGAAAGCGATCACTCAGGTGTGTGCATGCACCACAAACAACACAGCTGCCCCCACCCCAAGTCCCAGGAATGGGAAACGTGGTGAAGACAGCAGAAAACACCATCCATTTAGAGAATGAAGGGACCACCAGGTCAGATAGCCTGACCTGGACAGAGAACAACAGCACACCAATGGCCAAAGTCTGTCTTCCCTGAAAGGCACCTGGTCCTGATTTGGAGACAACAGAAAGTCAACAACCCACAATTTCTCTTGGGATCCTCTCTTTCCATTATAAAGATGTCCCTTTTCCTTCTCTTTTACCTCTGGCCCTGATATCTCTTGTGTGCGTACACCCCGTGCACGTGCATTCAGGAGATAGCATCAGCACAGAGCCTGTAGTAACAAACGGCTTATATTCTCTAATCCTACACAAAAATCTCAGGGTAATTCTGACTGAAACTGAAGAGGAGAGAATCTGGGGCCAGTAAGATCTTTTTAAGCCTAACAGAGGCATAAAAAAGAACCTAAACATATTTGGGAATCACAGCACATCCCAGACTGGCATGTAAACAGCTTTCTCTGCTACAGTTCTGTAGGAACCTCACCAATTTTGTTCTCTCCCTGCATTTTTTTCTCTTTCCCATCCTTTGTCTTTCAGACTGTCTCCCCCAGCTCTGCAGCTTGTGGGATGAAAATATGTAGTGTCACATACAAAACACTGGCACAGCAATGGAGCTCAGGCCCTGCCCTCAGCTTCCTCAGGAGGAATGACACTGCTGCTAGCAGAGTGGCTATTTCGAGGGACAAATTCCTGATATCCCCATCTGCCTGCTTAAATTGCTACAAGCACTAAATTCTGTCTCTTTTTCAGTCCTATTGTGCTCCAAGAATCCCAAGCAACAGTAAAAACGTACCCTGGACTTTGATCTTCTTCACTGTTTTCTCTGTGCTGTTGTTGATGGTGACAGTGACTGGAATGGGCTCACCATGGTAGTATACCTAGAAGGAATGTGATGCTCAGAAATCCAGCCAGGAGACTTCTTCCAAGCCCTAAACCCCTCTTGTTCCCCAGATTCCACCTCACAGAGGCCAGACAGGGGGAGATTACCCCTCCCAGCAATTCATGACCCTTTCTTCAATGACTTCAAATGTTTTTGGTAATAGGGTTTCAGCCACCCCTAGCAGTAGCCACTGACAGAAGTTACATTAGAGCCCTTGAGTGGCGGGACAAGTCAGTCTCATCTGAGAAAGCAGCAAAATACTCACTGGCCTGCAGATACCACAATGCCCCCAGCCCGAGGGCAAATGCCCCCTCACCTCTTTACTGAGGCAAGCTTTCAGGTGCAGGGGCTTGTTGGACATGAAGAACTGCCAGGTGGTCTCTGCACAAGGCTGGGGTCCTGGCTTCTCCGGAGCATACTGCACCTTACGGATCAGCAGACGTGCAGAGTTCCTGGGAAGCAGCAGAGGACAACATGACAACATGACAGGTGACACCCAGTGCTTGGCAGAGACAGGAGTTCTGCATTGCCATGTGCTCACACCTGAGAAGTCACTGACATGGGGGGGCAAAGCTGAACAAACAACCAAGGTGCATCACTGGACCACCCATCCCCTTTAAGGCAAAGCTGAAGAGAGACACATCCTGTTACCTCCTATGAACTCTCTCTTCCACATTTTCTGTTGAGAAAGCTTTCACCTCAAAGTCCACCCCACAAGTCTGCCAGAGAGAGAGAGGACAGCTGTGAAATCAGGATCAGAAGACAGGAACATCTGCAGATGTTTCAGTATCTTTCTGCACACCAGAAATTGGCAGACTCCTGCCAGCTGCAAATTATTCTGGCCTCCCACCACTGTCACAGACATCCCTGCCAACTGGTGTTGGCATATCCACCTGTTCTACAGTGCTTCTGGTAAATGAGGCTTAATCCCAGCCTCTGAAAGATGACATCCCTGCTCCTGAAAGGCTTCCTGTGATACCAGTGCTAGAAAGGTCACACCATGCTCTCTGGCCCACACTGAGTTTCTGAAATGAATTTCTGAGTTGGCTTTGTAATGCCAAAACCAGCATCTAAGGAGTGGAAGTGACCATGCTAAGCTAACCTTTGCTTTAACAGGTTTATAGCATCGGGGACACCTGTGTGAGTCCCAGGTAATTCTCTACATAGACATTTTTGCTAGAATATCATTCCCTGACATAAAGCACAGATTATCCTTTTTGCACTAGATTCTATGACCCTCATCCAACTTTGCCTGGCTGATTGCCTAGTTCTGCTGTCCAGACAAGCATCCAGTAAAGTATAAAAGGAGTATTTTTAACTGTATCAGAAATCTTGCAGAAAATATAATATTTATTGATTTTTGCTACAGAGTTTTTGTTCTGTTTACACATACATACAAACCATCTCTTCTCTGCATTTAATTCAGGGCAGGTCTTAACACGTTATTTATAGCAATCTGTGAGATTTTAGGCACCCTGTCTTCTTTCATGTAGCCTCACAGCCACAATCATTTTATGTGCAGCCAACCCACAAATCATGTGATAGTCTTAAAGAAGCTACAGCACTGCAGATTTTGTAGTCTTGCTGCTATTTGTTGGGATTCTCTTTCTTATTTTGACGATTTCAACTCCAATTCTGTGACATATACCTGTAGCCCTTAGTTCTTGACATTCGTGGCACAGCACAGCAAAATCAGTATCACCTTGTCCTACTCTCAACCTAAACAAATTCACGTGATTTTTTTCCATCTGACTTTCCTAAACCATGATAAGCACAAGTGTCCCACTGGCCTCACCTTATCAACATCACGAGGTGCAGGCTGCAGACAGACTGAGCAAGGCAGGTAATCTGGAAACTGTAGGAGGAAGAAAAGGAAATGCCCCAAAGCAATAGTACACAGATGTTTTAGCTAATATACTGCTCACAAAAGCTGTCCTGAAGACAAGGGGTCACACATTCTAAAGCAGTAACCCTTTGGAATTCTGGGCATACTTCTGGAATACTTGCCTTGTATGAACAAATCCCTCTCTTCCAAAAATACTTTGAAAGTCAAGAAAGAAGAAAAAAGTCCATGCACAGCATGAATCTTCATCAGGAACACTAAGACAGATACATGACTGACAGCACTGGAAGGATTTCCTGTTAGAATCTGGCAGTCAGCTGTTATTTGCTGACAACATCTGGTAAATACCTTTTCATCTCATTTGATCCACAAAGTTTTTAAAGGAAAAGGATTTGGCACTGGGGCAATGGTAAAAAGTATTCCAGCCCCTCAGGAAGGGGAAGGCAAGGATATATGGGGCTGTTGCTAGCATAAAGCCATTATACAGTCCCTTGCCTTTTTTAAGAAAACACTTCTCACAGTGCTGTGATCACTGCACAGTTAGGATCTTCTTGGACTTTACCTCTCAGGATTGCAAGAATAAAGAAAAACGTTAGTAACACCACCTGTCACTCAAAATTGGAACTTGCACAACACAAATTCACTGTTAATTCCCATCTTCAGTCTATCACCAGGCTTCAACAGCCTGGTAAGTACAGACAAGAAGAGAATCAGAGACTCTTCTGAGATACTTACTGTAAAGAAAAAGGGATAAGCATTTTTCCCCAGCTTCTTTAGCAGAGATTCCTGCAAGAGGGTGAGAGACTCTGGCTTGTCAGCAGGAGGGTACACCTGGACCCTGGAGAAGAACAGGTCCCGGCGGAAGGTGAGGCCAATCACATCAATGTCTTCCTGGCCATAGCGGAACGCGCAGGTCAGGGACACAAACACTGGGGAGAAGCACAGGACAGGTGAAACATGAAAGCAGGATAACAGTGAAGCCACACATCTCCTGCCTCAAGGAGACATGAAAATTCATTTCAACACTTGCATAACCCAGTGAGTACTGATCCCATGTGTAACAACATTGCATTGATAGGAAGCCCATTCACAGGGGAAGAAAGTTACATTTGTACTCTTAAAAGAATAAAAAGGTTCTACCTCAGCATCTCACTCAGAAAGACAAACAATTTGAGACATATATTGCAAAAAACCTCAAACCTTTTTTCCCCTTGATAATAGCAGGATCCACCAATACTACACCATCTGAAAGAAAGGGAAAAATCAAGATTTACAGAGGATAAGCAGAGTTGAGAGCAGGAAGAGCAGTACATAACCTTGTGGACTTACCCACAGGTTCCACATTCACTATGTTGTCAATGAAGTCTCGCTTTCCCAGGTAGATGGTCAGCTGTGGGGAGAGGATGGCCACAGCTGAACTATAAAATGTTTGTGGTTGTTGAGGGAAGGGGACACACACATCAGAGAGCTATAAATCTTGCAGAGATCAGAACAATTCCATTTTAAATGGAATATTTCTTTTTTTTCCACCAAACATGCAATCTCCACCAGACTCAACAGGATTATTCACATGCTTCAGGACATCAGAACTGAAGACCTGATCTAGACCAACTCCCAAAGGTACAACACATACTTGTGCACAGGACAAAGAAGTGTAGATCTCAAGATTTTTGGTGCTGTCAGGTTGGAAAGTCAATAAATCAGCTTTGTTTTAAACATTCACCAGCAGAGGTAAAACCTGGGAGGAGAGTGAGGTAAGCTGTGTTCTCTTGTATTATAACATGAAAATTTTGCCCTAAAAACTGTTTACATCATCTCCTCAAACTTCGTGGTAATATGGCTCATGCTCCTTCTTTGGACAGGAAAGAGCTTTCTAATAAGTTTCCAGTCTGACTACAGGTAAAACTCAAACCTAAATAAGCCCATTATTACTGTACTCACCGCTTTGTCACGGGTGCTTTTTCTGAAGATAACTTGTTTTTGAGGAGAATCAGCATTCTTCCCACCAATCTTAGTCTTTTGAGACTCAGGGCAGCTCATGGTCAAAGACAGGGATGTGACTGTGGGTGAGTGAAACTTTTCTGTCCCAAAATGTCCTGCACCAGATGCCTGGGAAAAACAGGGTGAGATGAGATAAAAGCAGTAGATAAAGCCCTGTACTCCTGTGCAGAACCCCTCACACATCCAAATGGTGGCTCTGTCTAAAAGGTACAAAGGTGGTTTGTGTTGATAAGGAGTCAGACCAACCTCCAAATGAGAACTCATCTGTCCTGTTGCATTTTCCTCAATCAAAACCCAGTATAACCCATTATGGGCAGAGTAGCACTGAGCTCAAACCAGATTGCACTGTAAGGATAGAACAGTCCAGCCACCTGCCCAGAAAGGCAACAATCATACTTAGAGAGGTAGGGAACAGCTTGCACCTAAGGGGTAGAAGACATATGGAATAATAATTCTTCAGGAGGACAAAAATAAGGAGGGAGAGAAAAGGGGAGCGGGGTGGGTGGGAACAGAATGGGAGAAAAAGAAGAGAAACAGTGGAAAAAAGAAGACAAGAGAAGACAAGAAAGGGGAGACCACAAGGGCACAACAGATATCCAGAGAGAGAAGTCCAGAAAACCTAAGTGGTACAAAGCAGAGAGATTAGTTTTTCATTTTGTTTTAAGTAATAAGATGAAGCATTTCCCCAGTTAACAGAAGATTCAAGGTGGCTCTGGAAATCATCAATATGAATTGAATCACAGGATTAGACACATTCACAGGGAAAAAAGCTTTCAGCAGCTGTTGGACAAGGATCCAGGAGCAACCTTAACCCTGTAAGATTCTGAAGCAGAGGAGCAGCATCAAGAAAGGATGACTGCACACATACCCTGTCCTTACACTCTTCACCACCAGAGCTGAGTGAATGACAGTACTGTGTTAGACAGAGCCCAGCTCTGATGGAGTATGACTGTCCTTGCCCTTTTCTCCCATTCTACTTCTCAGCTTGCTCTCCCATTTTAAAACTGCTTCAAGGACCTATTTGCAAACAAAGCATAGAAAAAGGAAACACTTGGCTTCTTGGAAAACTGAAAAGAATGTAAGGCAGATATTAGAAACAGACCGTACACATGTAAGCATTTCTATTTTTATTAAGTAGGTTTTTCAAGCCCACACCAGTATTTGTTGCTGACTAAACATGATACTCATGCTGTAGACTCAAAGAATCACGCCAGCAAATAACATTAAATACCTTGCTGTGTTCCAAATGGCACAGGAGCTTCCACAGACAGTGAAAGGAACTTCTAAATTATTGAAGAAAGATGAATTTTCCAAGGCAGCTGTGTCCTATGCTTCTTTGCATCTACCAGAAGGAATTACTGCCTTCTTCACAAACAAGGAAGACAATTTGTAGGGGATTTGAAAGCTTCTCTCTAGTTGCGCACATCCAGGATTTCAGGAATTAATCCCTCTCCAAGAGCAAATATTGTACCTGGGATAAGATTCAGCTGGGAAGTGGTTAAGTCAGCAACAACAAGGCATTATCTAAGGACACTCGGGTAGTCAGTGAAGAGGTTTACAATGTCCTATTCACATGTTTTGCAAAGACTACAGACTTATGTGGCACAGGACAGCTACTGAAACCAATTTATTCTAAAGCTCTTATCTCCTCCTTCCCAGGGCTGCAAGACATCCAGCCTGGTAAGAAACTGAACAGACAAGAGCCATTTATGAAAAGGGAGTTTATAAAACACTAAAATGCCATTTTGATGGACTGCCAAACACCGAAAACAATGTACTATTCTCATGATCACTAAGCAATTTATCTACTACTGCTTCACCAGCATCCAACTGACATGCTGATGCAAAACAATACTCTGCTGGTTTGTACAATCCCCTTCTTAATTTACTTACAAAAGCACATCTGGGATTTAAGAAACACAGATATTTCAATTAACTTCAGCTTTCCTGCTCCTTAATCTTCCAAGAGTAGCCTTTCCCCCCACCAATTAAATTGGCCCTGGTATTTTGCATAACAGTATGTGCTAACTTTTGGCTTGTGAGCTGCAGGAACAGCTGTAGTTTTCCTCTGGCTGCATCTGTTCATTTGATTACAAGGATCACATGATAGCCTGTCCACTTGCCAGCCTAACAGCTCCCTCCAGCTCAAGCAACCTTGCAGTCACAGATCAAGCTTGTTTTTCACAATCACTGACATTTGCCTGAATAGTGGCTGGGGCTACACAAATTACTCAAAAAAAATAATGACAGAAGCAATGTTCCTCCACTCTTTCAGGGTTCCAGCAACATTTTATTTACTGGAGGTGGATTATTTGGAGAGCTTAATCACTACTCTGTCTAATCAATTCTGGCAAACACAAACCAGCCAGGCTGGAACCACAGAAATTCACACGTGCCTGTGCTGCAGAAGCAAAGTCAGGTCCTTATTGTACAAATTAAGTAAGAAACCCCAGAGATTAAACTCAGTCACACTTTGCAAAAGCAAAAGGGAAGAAGCTGGTTTTGTACAAGTCTATGCTGCAGCCGCTGCAGGGTTATTAATTTTCCAGGAGAGGATAAGCATTCTTGTTGGTACATGTACCATTGCAAACATCTTCAGGGGATCTTGGAAACAGCTTCTCC
The DNA here is from genome assembly GCA_013400855.1 of Buphagus erythrorhynchus. Taxonomy (NCBI): domain Eukaryota; kingdom Metazoa; phylum Chordata; class Aves; order Passeriformes; family Sturnidae; genus Buphagus; species Buphagus erythrorhynchus. The sequence goes on along the minus strand of VZTT01005627.1, from coordinate 70,249 downwards.
ATATGCTCATGTTCTGAGTGCATCCCTTAATCCAGAGAAAGATGCCCAACCCACTCCCAAATCCACCTGAAGGGCAGCTCCACCTCTGGCAGCAAAACAGCCACCTCTGTACTGCAGGTACCTTCATTTGCTTTTCCTCCCTCTGCAGGCTGAAGCAGAAAAGGAGGCAATAGATCAAAATACAGGAAAAAAAGAAAAGCTAAAATTGCTCACTAGAATTTCTTACACACCTTGGTGCTAAGGAACTTTAATCTAAAATGCTTAAGGACTTAGCTAGCTAGTCATAATCCTTCAACATTATTAACCTGCTTCATAACAGCACCAATGGGCCTAACAAAGCCCTTTGGGCAAGATCTGTGTCCATGCTGCAGAAAACCACAAGTGTAGCAGTCTAAATTATAAACATCCTAAACCCATTCTGATCCTCCTCAGCAGACCCTGCAGTTTTTATTATGCTAATCTCCCAATAATCTTTCATCATGCTGACTTGCCTCTTTGTGATCTGCTTTCCTGCAGTAACCAAGGTCACCTGGACTCCTGGCAGGTACTTTTGCAAGGACCATCTGCCACTGCAACAGGCAGAAGAAAAAAGATCTTGTCTTTAGAAACTGTTCAGAATGCCAACTTTCTATTTTTGCTATAGTTCTCACTTCCATGAGCTAGATAAAAGCTTAGTTTCTTATGAAAAAAGGAGCGTGGCCAGTGATGGCTATTAGTTATGAAATCTGTACACTGATGAGCTGAAGACTTCACTTCATTACTCTGAAGCTGGAACCAGAGCAACATCTTCAACAGGGTTTTTGTGTTTTTAAAGAAACGTGCAACTCCTATTCCTGTCTTAAAAACTTGACAAGGCAGCAGTCAAAGTCTCACAGCAGAAAAAGACGCCTATTTTCAGCAGTGTTTGAAATACAGATCCTGATTTCCTCAGTTCAGTAGTTTATCTAAAACATCCAACAATACATCAACCTTTCAAGGACAGAGACAAAGGCACTTGTTCAATGAGGCAAGAACTTCCTTCCATCTCAAGGCAGGACTGAGACAGGGCAAGCCCAGGCTGCACCTGCGGTACATGTAGCCCCAAGCTAAGAGCATTATCCTTTTCCCCCTCTAAACCAAATCCCACAATTCACCTGGAAAATTATATTTCAGGTCCCCCTCTGCACTCATTCCAAACAAGATCTCCTATACAGATGCACAAATAAATAAATCAGAGCAGTGTGGGGTTTTAAAAGCAGAACACAGGTTTATTTACAATCAAGTTCTTATGGGCAGCTGAATAAATAAAAACTTTGCCCCATATACTCTAATTCCCCTCTGCAGAAAGTGTCTGAAAGAAAGGCTGGGTTAGAGGGAGCTTGTCAGAGCAGTTCCCCCAACCCAGCCCCTCCAAAGAACACACTTCCATGGTAAAACACTATCGGGAAAGAAGAAAATAAAGTGCAAATAAAAAGGCAATAAAACGCTGGTGGCTTGTCTTGAGGCCCAGATGATGTGGAAAGGTTTGGCTGGATAAAGATATGCCAGGCAGCTCACACTCAGTCACATCATGGTCTAGGGTGCCAGAACAGGACAGAGCTAAGACACCACTCCGTACCACAGAGGGCTCCAGCGCAAATGGGAATATTGCACATGTGCTCAAGAATGGGGCAAGTGGCCTGGAATTGCCAGCACCAAAACAATGGATTTGGGATTTGATGCCACTGCTCCCCTGTGTACTGACAGCCGCCAGGACAGGACGGATGAACAGAAAATGGGACCGAACATCTGTATGCCAGGACTGAAGTCACAGGATTACTACATTCCTCATCACTGCAGCACAACTTCTGCAACAACCTCAACAAGCTTAGCTCTCTTCTCACACCCAGTAACCAAACTGCCTGTGGTATAAAAAGATTAAAAAACCTCCTATTCTGTGACACCCAAGCTGTTGATGGGCATTTCAATATAAAGGTGCAGAAGTCCTAAAGAACAAACCGTTGCCTCAAGAAGTGATACACAGAGTTCACACGACAGTGCTGGAGAGCCTGTACCAGGATCAGAATAGATCCAAACTGAGTTGATGATTCAAAGGCAGAGCTGTCAGAGCCATGGGAGACTCATTTTAAAAGCTGTTCCAACACTTCAAACCGCCTAGGATGTGTTTCAGGATCTTCTTACTCCATGCCTGAACTAGGCCATCAGAACAGAACACAGGAGACAGGACATGCTTTAAGTCAGCGTAAACAATGACTTCTTTCCAAAGTTTCCACCTCAGAAGTGCTGTAGATACATTTGTGTGACAGGATATTTGGCACAGCTGTCTGGTGAGGAATCCAGCTAGTATCTTCAGCTCCACGTGGTGCATAGATACTGCAAGTAAAGGCATGACTAAGTAGCATTCTCCATCTACAACAGCTAATCCCATTCTGAGTCCAAGTACCACAGTGCAGTTATGGCCGTGAGAAGTCTCTGACTCAGGCTCCTTTCTCCATTGCTTTAGAACTTCCCTCTGGAAAGCAAAGCCCATGTGCTTGTCAGTATCCTGACTCTGGAAGGATCTGGGCTCGGGTCTCCATGCTGTGCAGCCACGGACCAGCACCACCACACACAGCCTTGCACCCTCCATCAGTCAAAACTCAGACCACAGCACAGCCTTGTTTCCTTTGTCCACACTGACCACGTGGGCACCCGCTGGCGACCACGCGACTGCATTGATAGAAGAACTGAAAGGGAAGGCAAGAGTAAGTTTACAAGAAAGCTGAATTCCACAACAGCACTTAGACTGGAATGAAATACTATAATACTGTTATTACCAATAAAAAAAAACAAAAACGCTTTCTCACATCTCAAGAGACTTGGGCTTTTAATAAGTCTGAGGGAGGTACAATTTCTTCAAAATGTATTGAATGCACTTTATTAGAATCATATCTCAGTTTAACAAGGTAACAACAAACCTAATCTAATTAAATCTAGAGAATACTGCCATGAATCCACAAAGACTTTGCATATTAATAATTCTCACATGCAAATAAAGGTTGCAAAGCTGTACAACTCCCACTTTTTGATAGCTCAGCAAGATCCACAACCCAGATTCCCACCCTAGGCTGCATGACCCACTTCCCTCACCTGTGATGCTTTGCAAGCGTCCTCTCCAATTTCCCAGTAAGCACATTCCAAATGTAGAGGGCCCCATCAGCTGAGCCAGCAGCCACATAGTTACCATCAGGGCTGTGAGATCAGACCAGGTGCAGAAGGCAAAGAACAATTTTCAAGTCAGCAATTATCAGCATACATCATCATTCCACCCACAACTTCCTAAACAAGCAACTTGGCATTAAATAGTCTTTTAGGAGTTATGTGTTGTCACCTGCTAATACTAAGAGGTGAAAACACTTTGAAATCAGAGCATTTCTAAGACATTGGATCAATATTTATTTTATAGTCTGGCTTGACCAAGAGGTAATCTTGAACAAATTACAAACTCTGCCCCTGTTTTTCTAGCTGTAACTGGGGACCAGTGCAGCCAAGCATCAGGAATCACTCAGTTTGGCTGGGGAAAGGTTCATCAAGTATCTTGTTTATGTCTGACCTTACCTGAACACAACTCTCGTCCAGTCAGAGCCACATTTGAATCCCTGGGCACTGGAAAGTTAGAATCAGATAACTGTTAACTCATTTATGAGAAGAGATAGTTACTAAAGACAATGTTAAGGATTTCTGCATGGTTCAGAACAAAACTCCAGCATCCCTTTATCCCAATTCATGTTTCTCATACACCCTTCTCTCAACAACAACTGAAGAAATTCTTTCCTTTAGAACACAGACTTCTAAGCCAAGCTGCCTTCTTTAAAGAGAAACATGAGAAGATCCATTAGAGCAGATCTTTGCTGTTTCTAGACATTCTAGAGAACTCTGCCATGTAGAAAAAAGAAAAAAGAGGAGACTGCTCTCTTCACAGAGGTCCTGAAAACCACTCCAGCACTAAGGGCAACCCACAATACAAGGTCCTGAAGTTCACAGTGCTCCTGTGAAGAATGCACTCACCTGAACGTCTGCTTGACAGCACTGACCCGCAGATCAATGATCTTGAGTAGATCATCACGGGAACAGGTCAGGAGCTCTGTTCGCTCCGGGTTCAGGTCCAGAGCTGTGATTCTTCCAAACAACTCCAGTTCTTTTACTATGCTTTCAGTCCTAAAGACAGAAAGAGGGGGAAAAAAAAAAAAAAAAAAGGCAGTGAACTAGGGTCCAGAAGCCAAGCCAGTGCATCAAAACTTACTGGTTTATTCTTACATTTTGTCTCTTTCCCAAGCTCCCAAGATCCCACCTTGTGGATAGCATTTCCAGCAAACAGTTAAGACACTACTTTCCTCACAACTCCACCCTAGAACAGCAAGCACTGACCAATGAAAAATATTTACCAGCAAGCAGGCTGTCTTTTCAGAAAAGAAATGGCATCTGAAAAAAAAACCAAAACAAACCCACCCCCAAAAAACACAAAAAAACCCTCCAAAGCCCAAACCTACAATACCAAACTGCATACAAATACTAACAAGTCTCTTTAATGGTCTTTTGCCACTTTTATAACAGTCTCCCCAGCCGCCAAGCTCAGGAAGAAGAGTTCTCCACTTCAGATCAACCTGACAGCAAACCCATAACCACTCCTATACCATAAGCTCTCCTACAATAGTTTTACCTTATGTCCCAGAATCGAATTTTCTTATCAAAATGTCCACTCATTACACACTGCTCAGTACACACGATGTCATTGCAGCTAGATCCTGCAAACACTGTTTTTATACCTAAAAAGGAGAAACCAATGATGACACGCTTAAATTCACATTGTCCAAACTAATGAAAATTGAGACAGAAAACAATCCCTAAACTCTATCCCACTCTTACAGTGGCCACACAGAGGAGTACCCAAGGAGTGGCACAGGGCAAACTGTCTTAAAATAATCCTGATTAAGTCTTCAACCTCTCTGCCCTTCTCAATCTCCTTTGCTGGGACTTTAAGTGCTCCCATGACAGCTGCTTCACTTCCACTTCATATTTAGCCGGCTATAATTTGCTACTGTTAAACAGCATGAATCTGTCTCCTTGACGTATGTTTGCAATTCAGGTATCAAGGTAACTTTGAATCTCAAATGCTCTCTCGGTACAAGCAGGTTTAAGAGCCCTCAGTAGGAGAAAAACCAAGGAAATAAGGTGCTTCTCCCAAAGAAAAGCCTGGATCCTAGCAATTCCTTCATTTGAGATGTTGAATATTTTTCCAAGAGACACTTCCATCCACCTCAGGGTTAAAAACCTGGCCTGCCTCCAAGTTTTTAGTGGAAGACTAAAATACCCATACCCAGACTTGGTAAACAAAGAATACTCCCAAAAACAGCTGCTCTTAGTGTAATAGCATTAACAGTGCTTCCTGCACACACAGGATTTCTTATTCCAGGTAACAGGCAGAAAGAATTCAGTTACTTAAAGAATAACAGAAAATGGCATGACTGCTAGCTTTTTCTATTTTCATACTGGCAAAAGGATTCAATAATTGATGTGACACCAGACTGCCAGGAGCATTCAGCAGAAGCACAAAACATGGATGAAAGGCAGAAGTTAGGCTTCCTTACAAACTTTGCTGCGGAGGTCCCAGAGCTTGAGGGTCCTGTCGTGACTTCCCGAAACAATACGTGCATTGTCCAGCAAGAATTTGGCTGACAGAACTTTGCCACTGTGACCTGTCAGGGTGTGCTGGGGACAGGAGATTGACATGGTGAAACTGAGTATTTCCACTTGCTCAAATTGTAATTTGCATGTCCCCTGCATTGCTTGGCAGAAAAAAACATCTATTACAGTTAAACAGAGATCACCATTGAGTAGGAGTGTTAATTATCAGAGTCCAGCCTGGACCTGGGAAACACAGGTCATCTTTTGCTGCAGTTTCTCCAGTTACTCAGGAACCTGCCAGCTCCTTCCTCAACACTCTGTACACCTACACTTCATGGACAGGTGGCAACTGCAACACAGCCTTGCAGGAAAAACCAATGGCAAGGGGTTAAAGCATGCTGAAAATGGAAACTGGGCCTTTCTGCTCTCATGTGGAGCTTCCCTCAAGGACACAACAGGATTTCGAGTCTCAACTGTTATTACATCTTAAAGCCTGAAAGCTGAGACAACCAGGGATTTCAGAAAAACTCCCTACAGCAGCTTCTCTAAGTGCAGAGGGAGGCTCTCTGGGGCTGAGAACATGAACCACATTCACTTAGAATTGCTCAACATTTACATACTAAATCCAAAACAGACAATGAATTACTAAAGTAAGAGTTATGAAAAACAAGACAGAAATCTTTGTAGATAGATTTTTTAAAAATACTCAATGGAGTATCAAATTACACAAAGCAATCTGGGCTTGGGGAAACACAAAATAAAAGCCTTTAAGAATGGAAAGAAATGGGAGCTAAGCTTGGGAGAAAACCCCAAACCTGATACACAAAACATCATCCCAAAAAGAACACCTTGCCTTAAGAAAGGAACACAAACTCCAGCAAGAAGGATCTGTCTTCTCTTGTGCATCTCTCCTCTGCTCTTGCTGCACAGACATCACATACAGGTATCTGTATTTAGGCAGGGAGTTTTACAGTGATTTCAGCTTTATTACCTCCTGCTTATGTGCAAGCCATGAAAAGTCCACAGTGCTCACACTTGAAACAGAGAGCACAATTTCATCTCAGAAACAATGAATGCACTCCAAACAATTACAGGAAGATTACGTGAATGTCTGCAGATGTAACTAACCTTTTGCAGTGAGTAATCTATGTCTGCTAAACTTGTATTCACTGTAATTCACATCCAATAGTAGGTTTTGCAGCCAAGGAGAAGGTGCAAAAGAACTGATACTCTTCATTTTCCTGAGACATGACATCTCCACACTGAGAACTACCCAATGAATTACAGTGCATCTGCTGGTTATAGCCAACACTGAAATGTCAGAAGATTTTAACATCTTCTGTAATTTAGTAAATAGCATCTTACTAAGATAAAAAGTGTACATAGGAAATTACAATTAAAAAAAGCTCTTGGAAAGCTGTGAAACTTCTTTTGGTCTATCAAAGGATTATTTTCAAATCAGAGCCAAGTGTTAGAGAAGAATATGAGAACAAAGTATTTGAGAGGAAAGGAGGAACCTTTCAAAAGACATTGATGATGACGTCCAACATGCTGAGGCTTGCTGCCTTGGACAGCCAGGCAGAGGGCTCCTTTTCAACAGTGCTGCTCATGACTTAAAACAAAAGTCCCTCTTTGTCTTCCACAAAGCCTTTTCAGCAGCCTGTCCTTTGAGAGAGGCTGAAACATTGAGGTGGCTCTCCATAAATCATAAGAAGCATTTGAAGTTCCCCAGAGAGGTAACACAAAAGTGTACACACACTTTATGTGGTAAGGTTTTTCTGATGGGGGGTTGTACTGGGAAAATACACACTGGAGCTTCCTGCAAGGCTGTGTGGAGATCAACACTATTTTAGGTCTTGCTGTGAAAACCTTCAAGAGATAAAGAACCACTCAACAAAAAGAACTATTTTAAGTGTCTGTAAATGCCCAACTTCCAAAATTGCTATGTCCCCATTAGACAAAACTGGGAATACAAGACAGAAACAACCTGTGCACTGCTTTGCCTCACAAGACTCACCCGTAATCGATTGTCATCAACTGTCCAGATTCTGCTGGCAAAGTCATTTGAAGCTGCTAAGAGGTAAGAACCCTGTGAACACAAGATTCCTTTAAAATTCTTCTGCTAGTTGATATGCAAACCAAATTGAAATCTTTCCAATAAACCATTAAAACCATATTAGTGCTATTTTGTCAAAGGAAAAAAGGAATAAAACCAACCACAGTAGCAAATGCCAGTATGGAAAGCTAATGTATCCCTTCCCAAAGGGCTATGGCACCTGCTTCTCCCTTTCAAAATGGGAGGGTTTGTAGAATCATGGCTATAGATTGTAACAAGAATAATGTACACCAATTATAACAATAACCAGACCAGAAAAAGGACATTTATCTTTCCCTTCTGCTGCAGTGAGAAAATGCATTCTAGTTCACCCTCATCTGTTCTGCAGTTGTTTTCCTCTTTTTTGCTTGTTGGAGGTTTTTTTCAGAGGAAAAAAGCCCTGCACCATCTACCCCACTGCTTAGAAAGGTTTCAGAGTGGAATTAGCCTGATTCTTGCCATTTTCATTAAAATTCTAGCACTTTAAGCTAAGATTTCAAAAATTAAATTCAGCTGAGGAGAGAGAAATTGACTTGTTCATGGCTTTAGGCTTAGGGCTCCCACAAGTCACCCATGATGGAGAACGGCCACCACAAAATTTATGCTTGCACTGCTGTTCATCACAAAAGACTTTCCTGAATCCTTGTAATTCTTTGGCATCTCACCCAGGCAATTCTCATTGTAAATGTGTTCAAGCAACTTGCCAAACCTCAAGACTAGTTTCTCCTGCAGATTAACAGCACATTTACAGATTAACAGACATTAACAGTCTCCAATGAGCTGATGAGTGTCCAAAAGAAGGATCCTCTTGGGTGTGTATCATAATTTAGCACATAGCATCACCAAATGGCAGAAATTATATCAGCTTTGTGCTGTGGAAGAGGTCTCAGCAGAAAAGTCAGATCACATATCCAGTTAGACCAATCCAAGACCCCAAACTCCTTCAAGCAGGACTGTTGGATGCTGATCCCAGTCGTGTCTCTGCTACTCCAGGTGATCACGACCTGAGCACATCTCACACTGTCAGCAAACACTCTGCCAGCCACACCATTGCTGTGCTGTGTCTGGGGAGAAACTGCTGGGAGAGAGGGCATGGAACTGCAAGTCTTGGGATAATCAGACCTTTTACTATTCATCACAGACCTCAATAAAGCACTTACGGAAAAAAACCTTCACAGAAATAAAACCTCAGTATATTTGCTTCTTCTGTGCTGTTATGCCAGCTTCAGTGGAAAGCTAATTTCTTAAATAAAAATCTGTAATCAATGTCTGAGCTGCGTATCATCATCTGAATTGTAAAGCAAGGATCAAAATTACAGACTGCATCTTATCAAATAAAGATCTTTTGTACAATTTTAACTACTTTCACCTTTTAACTCATTTCTTAGGTAACTTTTCAATTAGAATGGAAACAATAGCAGGGAACAACATAATTCCATTAATTTATTCCCAATTATGAACAGTGGATATTGCACAGATACTCACAGCACTATCAAATTCTATGCTTGTAATCCCAGCATTACTGCCAGAGAGGGAACCTTTGGGCTCACATCTATCTGCACAGAGAAAGATGAATAAAAACTTGAGCAATGGATTAGAACAGAAGTTGACAGAAAGTGACTCATAACACAAGTTTATTTAGCATCCCACCATACCCCAAAGCAAAAAGGTTTACCTCCCAATATTTCCCAAAGCTTAACCCTCCGGTCCATGCCTCCTGTTGCTAGTAACCGGGAGCCAGGGCTGAACTGCACCGCATTCACCTCCCCATCATGTGCATCCTGAGGAGGGGAAGGAACAGAACAGCCACCCAAAAGGGAATTAGCACACACCCATAACCCACAGATCAGAAAGCTACAGAACTTAAAGGTTACACAGAATCACAGCTGTGCATCTTTCAGCAGTGAATAGGAAATAAAGCCACAGACTGAAACTCTGCTGTGGCTGGTGGTGTACAGACAGCAAAAAAAGGCTGATTCTTACCTGAAGAAAAAACAAAGGCACATCAAGAAAAACGGCAGCAAGGACTCAACAGTGATAACAAACTACCAAAAGCCTTATAATGCTTCCTAAGCTTAGGCTGTTAAAGTCACACCAAAAAAAAAAAAATAAGGAAAGGACAGGACAAAAAACAGTAACAGGTGATGTGCTGTAGAAGGAAAGTAACTTTTCATTCCTCCATCTAGAGACAGCTATGGAACATGATCCAATCAGTTCATGCAACCATGGAACAATCAAGCCAGGCTTCAGTTAAGCAGGTCTGCTAGGAAAGAGCTCAGCAGATGCACTGCATTCACTGGGTGTGCTGGTGATTATCCAATACAAGTGTGACAGCACCTGCTTGCAGAGGACTTGGGCTTAAACTGTGCCTCCTCTCTGCAGATGCACTAACCCCCCCAACACCCCTGTTTCTCACAGCTTAATGTTCTGAATTCTTGAACTTTTAATTAATTAAGATTCATTCTTTTTTTTTATTCCTCTATTCATTTCACAGCTTTTTACTACTTACTCACACAGTATTACCACCACAATCTTAATTATTTTTTAAGCTCTTTCAAAACCAGCTTTTCTGGAAACTTGCATTTTTATAAAACTTGTTCCTTGAATGTGGTCTGCCAGCTCATATTTAAGGTTAATCACACTTCAAATTTGATCTTTCTGCAAATGCAGAGGAGCCATTAATAAGAAAACTGGTGAAAGGCCTTGCCAAGAAGCTACACCTGGGAATGATTCCTGAAGTGTCTACCTTTTACACCTCCTACTTGCCTCTCCAAAGGTGAGTCCAGTCTGCTCCCTGCATTTGCCAAACCTCTGCCACAGAGCCCTTGCATTAATTCCTGGAATGCTCTGCCAGACCTAGACATGTCTTGACCCTCCACCTGGGCTCAAAAAACTGGAGCTAAAGCCTAACACCTCCTTCCCTGATGCTCCCCACTCAAGCCAGCTCCAGATGCCATTTCAGTCATGACCCTATTCTCACTTGAAGTGATATTGCTACTCCCCCCATTCACAACTTCCACTACAGAATATGGTAACGGGGCAGGCAAGAAGGCACACGCTTCTCTGCTGCAGTGAGCCACACTGATATTCTTGATGAAGAAAATAAGTCATTTAATATCCATGAAAAATCCACATCCCGCTCTGGAGTGCCCAAGAAAGCTCCAGAGGCATGGTCAAACAAGCAGCTGCATTACAAGACAACATCCTTTCAGTCACAAGACAATACCCTGCACAGAAACTTAAGTTTGGCTTTGTGAGGCCAAAGAACACATAAAGGAGGTCTCAGGTTGAAAACCTTTGATCATGCACAGCAAATGAGGACACCCCATCACCATGAGCTCCTCTTCACCAGGTTTGTTGGATTACATTTGGTGCCACAACTCCCTTTACTGTGGAGATCTGGAAGTGAATTAATCCCAAACTGTCAGCAATCTCTTCCTCAATCATAGCTCTACTATGGCATGATAGAATAGGGACTGCTGGGAGCCAAGGAGGTAATGGGGTGGAATTTCCCTGTGCCCTCAGAAAACTTCTTTTTCATCATCGACCTCAGTAAGACAGACATCGAGCACACTGGCTCTGAGAAACATTTGGGCTAAGAATTGAATGGAATGAATGCTTCTACCAAACCAGAATTCCTTCCTGTTCGACAGTGCTCATAGGAAGAATCTCAGGATATCAGTTCCCACATAGAGGATTCTCTTCCTCCAAAACCAGAACAAAGAATGGCAGAATAGAGAATGCCTTCTGTACTCACAAAGACACATATGGCAGTAGTGGGCACTCTCACTTCTTTACTGGCACCTGGATGTGGCTCTGCATTATCCTGGGGTGCAGGGAATGAGGACAGAGAACGCCTCCTGAGATGAAACAAAGCAGAAACATTTTAAAATGAGAAATGAACACCATTTATCTTGAGTTTATCCTGATCTGTACCTGTCAATTAACTACTCTGTACAGAAAGTAAAAAATGGGGGAAGGTGCTTTTAAAGTCTTTTTTTTCATCCCATCTTTCAAAAATTACATTTTTCATGTAACACTATAGTCACTTGTGGCATTAGATATTACACAGTTCACCACATGAGTTACCTGAACTGATTATTGGCCTCATTTTGGAGCAGTGTTTTAATGTTTTCAATAGGAAGAAAACATGGGACTGGCTGCAGCTCCATCATTTTGTCTAGGAAGACTCAACACCATTTCAGCACTACATCCCAGGCAGCAAAATGCTCTGTTCCAAAGCCCCTGGGCTGCTCCATTTATGCAAAGACATCCACCTACTGCAGAGCTAAGCTTAGGACTGGCTCCACTCTGGATACTAAGCACAGAACCCAACAACTTATTTTAAATAACCTTACTAAACGAGCAAAGTGCAGTGGAAAGTAAGAGCAAACCTTATGTATTCTCTCCACAAAGAGGGGGTCATTGCCTCTGTCACTGTAGATAGTTTCTAACCAGAGTATAAACTGCAGAATCTAATCAGCACAATGCAGCTAGGTTCCATGTTATTTCAATGGAATACAATCACATGCTGGACTAAGAGGGGATAATGTTTTCACCTGGCAGTATCAGAAGACTGATGTCCCAAAAGGGGAGACTCAGACAGACTGGAGGGAAAGGTCAGAGGTCAGCACACGGCAAGATGGAAGAAACAGGAAGTTGAGGAGAACAAAAAAGAAAAAAAAAAGAAAGGCAGAAGCTAGAAGGAAGGCTGAAAATATTTGTTCGCATTCCCTGCATCACCAAGATTCTGGTGTACATTGAAACCAATAAACAAAACAAGGAGGTGAAAGTGTTCTAACCTACCCAAAGATATTACTGATAGAGTCCAGAAGGCCTCCAGCTGGCTGGGAGAGTCGCTTACTGAAGGAGGGGAGGACAGGTTTAAACCTTGTGAATAGCTTCTCCACATAAAGATCAATACAAGCACATTTCATAGCAACATGTCTCTGGAAAGACTCCCTCCCCTCAGACCCAGCCCAGAGACAGAACACCAAGGCAGGCATCAGTGCAAAAGTCATCAGTAACTATAACTCTGAACACATTTTATGGGTGAAGTTTCTTCAACGTCCCTCAACCTCACCCTGTGAATTGCTGGGTTTAGATAGAACAGTGTGCCAAGTCTGAAGTTTCAATCAAATTAATCCATGATCTCACGTAACTACCTCTTACTTTCCACTCATTGCTATTTTAGAGAAAGAACAAGATGCATTTAATCTAGGGGAAGATTACTTTCAGTGTTTCAGATAAACCCAACTATTTGCAAAGTCACATTGACATCTTGTAGAGTAATGGAGGCATAAAACAACAGGCATTGCAATACTCATTAACTATATAGTTTTTAAACATTTGTTTTAAAGATTAAACAAAGATTTTTCAGGCACTAGGGTAATTTAGTTAAAACAGCAAAGGAAAACCAGCACTTCTAAAGCATGGCAACAGAGAACACAGCACATGAGCTTCCTACTGCTCTGGTAGAAACACTAAACTGTGTTCCACCTAAAGGCAACTAGAAACCCAAGTTACATTCCCAACATTGTTCCAGCTCTACCTGTGCCCTTTGTTCTTCCTCAGTGACATGCTACAAGAATCTCTTGGTCACAAACCTGGATGTCCGGCTGACAGCTCGCACCGGAGAGGTTTCCTCAGCTGTGTCAGAGGTTTCATCTGCAAGCACTTCTATATCATCATCCCTGCTGAAGTGAGAGAAAACACCTCCTTTTCAATCTGCCACTGAACTGACATGAACTGACAGGATGGCACTGCTCCAGGGCCTGTCAGTGTCCATGCCCAGTGCACCCCAGGTTTATAGAGCTGTAGCAACACCAAGTATAGGTGATAGCAGCATCTTTTTTGCTGTTTCAAAACAAGCAAGTGTTAAAAAAAGCACAAGAAGCTGACTGAATTTTCCTGCTTCACCAGCACCAAAGACACCCGGATACTTCCTACACTGTTGTACTTCAAGTGCTGCACCATTAAGTGTGAGAGCTGTTTTTGTTCACTCCATTAAAGTGTTGGTGGTCAACTGAACATAAGTGTGAAGTTCCAACCTATGTACAATAAATTAATCCAGATAAATTACTCAACTAATGCTGAAGATTTTCCCCCATTAGTCACCATGGCCTCTGACAACCTAGTGTTTTTTCCTTCAATGATGATTTTTCCTCCACTGCTGATTTTGCAGGACAAACTATTTTTAAACACACTTTACTAACTAATGCCATTTGACTGAAGAGAAGTTTAAATTCAGCATTTAAATAACCAATTTGTCCCATCAGATAACACTCAGCTGCAAAAGCATTTAAAAAGGACGAAACCATTTGTAATCTCTCATTTCAGAATATAGCTGCACTTTCAATTCTAAGATTTTGGAGGAGAGTATACATTAAAAGACTACATAAAATATATTCACTGATTGACTGTATCAGGCTGGTGTTTCAATAAAACATTATCAAGTTCTGCCAATACTTATTCTTAAAAATCTAATATTTCTGCTATTAAAACTATGTGTGGCAGAACTTTCCACGTTAACAACATATTTTTAAGAAAATATAAACACCAGGGCACACCCCCTGAAATGGTGCAGTTTTTCCCTCCAGTAAGCAGCACATTTACACAAGACAAACCCTCTCAAGTTATAAAATCATGAAGAAGAAATCAAAGCCATCTCTGAAGCAGAGTTTGAGTAGTTATAGAAGCAATTATGCTATAGGGTGTCTCATACTCCCTTTCCACATACCCTTCCCTCCCTCTCCCAGCCCTTTGCATAGCCCCCCTTCCATTGTGATGCACTGCTTCTGTCCTTCACAAGGGCTTGCAGCACAGCTCTCAATGTGACTCTGTGATGTGAACATAAAGAGAAAAGATCTCTAGATAAAGCCTGCAGGCTGCTCTGGCACCACTCAGCAGGGCCCAGGAGCAGAGCATCAGATGCAGCTGTTCTGGACCGGGCAAACACAACCACCCTGATCAGCCCAGCTCAGAGCACCCACAGCTCCCACTGCGCACTTCAGCCACTTGATCCAACACCACCCAGAGCCAAACACAGCAGAGCAAGAACAAAGGGTTTCTCTTCAGCTTACCAGGTAAAGTACCCCACTGCTTTTCCCTTAGGCAATAAATCCCTGCCAGTATGGAAGCCATGTATTTTCACCCAGGTTAATCCATTCAGTACCTGTTCCTACAGGAAACCCTTGAGCACATTTCTAGTCTAACATTTTAAAATCCAGGCATCTCCAGAGTAATTGTTTCATGACTTCATTGTTTCATGAAAAACTATCTTAAAGATCAAAGGCACATATCTCAGCATTAAAACATTTTTTCTAACAACATCTATTGACCATATGAACCATTTGTGGGACTTTCAGTCCAAGCATCTATTTTCAGTACTAAAAGAGCTCCTTCTTCTGTAAGTTCAGGTAGGGAGAGTTACTGCACATTTCAGACTTTACATGAGAAATTCAAACACTCCTCTACATCACGCAATTTAGGAATAACAAAGATCCATTTATCATGCATCTGCATAAACCTGAGGCATAAACGGATGAAAGAGATCCTTTCATATAAGAAAATATAAATCAAGATTGCTTACGGTTCAACAGGCAAGGGCTCTTTGGCAGCTTCTGCCAGCTCCTTCTGCAGCCTGGCCTGGCGTCTCCTAAGAAAGAGAGCTCAAGGTTATTAAAAAAGAAAAACAACATTTCCTTAATCCCATTCCAAAGGCTACCCTGCACGGTTTTGATCGGCTTCATAAGATTAAAAAAATAATTTAAAAATCAGTCTCCTGCTCTAATTTTATCCTGATTTTCAAGATACTCGGAGCAGGAGAGGCAGTTTTCTTACTGTGAGTAGCGAAGGACAAGATCACTCAAGTGAGGCAATGAGGCAAAGTGAACCTATGGCCCTTTATGATCCATATGAATATGCATTAGCTTGGAGGACAAGACTTGCTAAAATAAAGATTATGTTAGTGAAGTTAATACAAAACTTCCAGCTACTGTAATATAGGTCAGTCTCCAGGTATCATTTGCTGGCAAGTAAGATGAAACAATTCAGAAGAAAAATTATTTTGCAAGGAAAAAAAGCCATACAAACTGCTATTGCAGTAAGTTTTACACAGCTCAGTCTTATGGCAGATGCTCAGTCTTGAGGAATCCAAAAAACACTGATGTTAGTCAAGTCAAAAAAGGATAAAACTATGACCAGCATTAGATGCAATATGAACAAGAAAAGTCCAAATCTAATACCAGCAAAACCCCACAGTTTCTATCTGATTTATGATCTTCAGCACACAGTTAAATATTGCTGAAGAAACAAAAGAAGATGTTTTATTAATTTAAAAGACAGGAATGTTTTCACAAAGTGTCAGTCTGTGTTGGCTGGAAAAAGAAAGTTCTGGACTCTCACTGTGCTGTGTAAGAACAGAGACCTCAGAGGTCAAATCTAAATCTGGTTTTATCCTATGCACTCATAACTGAAAAATATATCAGTTTTATCAAACAGAGGTCATGGATCTCACCTTGAATCCTTTTCATTTTCTGCATTCAAACGATTGGCTTCTTGTGCTTTCTCTGCCATCCAACGTGAGACCAGCTCCTGGTTGTCTTCAGTAGTTTTCCTCAGTTTCTCCTCCAAGGCATTGAAGGTGATCTGGAGAGCATCATATTCATCTTTCAGTGTCTGATTAGCTCGCTCAAGATCTTGCAGTTTGCTACGCAATTCCTGGCACTCTGTTTCCAGTTCAGAAATCCTTTGCAAATACTCTGCAATCCTGGAATGGCAACAAAACATACAAAACCATGAGGACCTCCTTTGAGACCTGTGCCATCTTCCTTGTCCTGTTTGCATAATGCTTCACAAAGGCATTTTTAGCCCTGGGCTAAGACTCCTAGAGAATATTATAACTCCAATAAAGAACTCCATCAGAAGTCTGGTCACAGACAAAACAGTTCTTACTCACTTGGCTTCGTTCATCTGCATCTCTTTGTCCTTCTGCTGCATCTGGTTGTTCAAATCAATTACAGACTGGGCCAGCTGGGGAGAGGGGAAAATTGCATTACAAACTGCAGAGATGTCAGTGGATAACATACTGAGCAGCCTTCAGTGCAAGCACAGACTAATCTAGCATTAGAAGCATGGATCACATATTTCAGGTCTTTTTTACCCCAGTTTTCTATGCAGAGCTGCTACACAGGTCATTAAATCAGAGAATCCACTTTCAAAAATGAATTGCCAAAAAGCTGCTGTCCTTTGATGTCTCACTCTGTTCCCTCAAAAAATTTCATTAATAGTCAGATCAAACAGAATGTATATTAGGAAGAAATTTTTGTAGTGGAAAAATCAATACAGAAACTAAAAATTGTCAAGTAAAGTAAACAACAAATGAGTAGTGACAACCAAGAAACAAATTGTCCTGTTATGGCCAGGACAGCCATTTAAGGAGACACACAGCTCATACTGTGAACACAGGTGCCACCAAGAGTTTTCTCACAGAGAAAGTTGCTGGTGGAGTGCCTGCAGAGCACAGGGAACAGAGAGGCAGAGGCCAGTGCTGCTGAGCTGCAGCTGCCAGCTCATAGCTTACCCAGCAGCACAGCCTCAGCTGCCCAGGAAGAAGAAAGACTGATTTTTGGGAAAAGTGCCTGCCTGTGTAAGTGGTTTTAGGACACCAGGTTGGGAGCAAAGAAAGTATTCTGAAAGTATTCTGTGCCCTAAGCACTTGGTGCACACCTCCTATAGAAAACAGTCTCCTCTTTGAAAAGCTCAGAATTGCTGACACTGGAGCTTCTCCATCTCCAGTGGGGTGTGATCAAAGGAGCATGATATCATTTTCCAGGCCATTCACACCTTTTCCCTATGAAAGTGTGCAGTCCCATTCAGCTTCCAGACTCATTCAGTGCACTGCTGTGCTTTTAAAAACCCAATTCTGCTGCTGAAATTCCCTATCTCCTGATCAAAAAAATCCCCAAATCACAAATCCAAGATCCCGTGGCTTTTCCTCTCTTCCAGACCCAAGTGTCATGTTACAGAACTCCTGGGCTCTGAACCAGCACTCCCTTTCCAGCCTAGCACCATGGCTCTTTCAACCTTGGCTGGTGCTTGTTTACTTTGTCCACTGCCAAAGAAGTGGTGCTGCAAAGTGAGACCACTGCAACCACACACAACCCCCTATGCCCCACTCATTCTAAGTTTTTTCAAGTTACTAGTGGTCATATACAGCTCTGTGGCCCAGATCAGTTCCTTCCTCCTCTAATACAACTAAACCCCTATTAATGAAGCAGAAAATTCAGCACTTAAAAATCATGCTATGCTAACAATGTAAGCTCTCATCTCCTGGTGACAGTATTACAGACCAGCCCATCTCTGGTTGACTTTAATCATCAAAAATTGGGGAAGCTTAAAAAGGCTCTAGATGGAAGGAGGAAAAAATGATGATTAATGAGCCTGGTAAAATCATGATCAGGCTCCCAAAATGCCACATATGGACCACAGAGAACATAAGAAGACTTTCCAACCTCTCCACGTTTCTTGTGCAGCTCAGTCAGCTCCTCTTGATGCTTTATCTTCAGCTGGGCCAGTTCCTGCAGCTGAGCATCGTTCCATGTGCTATCATGTCCTGGGCTGCAATTGGACAGAGAAGAGGAAGAGATGTCCCAAACTAGAATCCAGTTGTTTCTGTGCCTTTGCCAGGGTCCAGACATTGCCTCCCTTGGATGCTTTGTACACCAGGGACACAGGTGATTCATAACAAACCAAGCCACAGCTGGCTTCCACACCACACACTCTTTACCAGCCAAAAGGCCATCACACAGTACTGGAACATTACATCTTCTGAGGACTACATTCACTCTTTGTACACTTCTAAACCAGAATTCAAAATCCAATGGAAGATAACTAGCCTTTGTTTAAATTTGCATGAGGATGACTGAGTTTCAGAAGTACACTCTCTAACTTCTGGAACAATTACTAATATTTTACCACCCTGATTTGCTTTGGAGGGAGCTGGTGGACCTTGAAGATGCAAGATGTCTGGAGAGGGCACAGAACCAAAAGCCAGGAAACCAAGGGAGTATTCCAAGCTCTTGGGTTTACAGTCCCAGGTGTGACAAGTCACTTCTCCATTGACCTGACTATACTCTTTTTAAGTGCAAAAGTTTTGAAGCAGTTACTAATTGTGTTTTTCAACACTATTACTGTGAGAATCTTCAATTTTTACATATCAGAACATTTATATTGCTCTCCGCCCCAAACTAGAGAGTGTAACAACTATCACTCATGTCTCTCAAAGCACAAAGACAGGAACAGAGAAAACCAAGCTTTTTTAAAAGCATAAACACACACAGACTCTGAGCATATTATCAGCTATATTTTTAATCACAGCTTTTTTAAAAATCTTAATTGTAACTTCAACACCGTTACATCAGACAAACAGAACAAGGTAATTGCATCCCTTTCTGCAGTCATTTTGTGTTGTAACAGTCCAGGGGAAACAGATAAACCATCCAAATGCCTCAAACTGATATCAGTAACCTAATGCTCTTCTCAAAAAACAGCCAACCAATCCCTCACTGAACTAATGCTGCACTAACTGCATTTCCAAAAAAATGCGTGCAGACAGACAGGAAGCCAAGTCCTGTGGTAATATCCAACACATGCTATAGCTCCAGCCATGCATACCCCTACAGCCAGAACTAGATACTACTCCTTGGCTTTGAGGGAAGTAAAAACACTCTTCCTCAGGTATCTAGGATTAGAAAAGCGATTCTGTTTCAAAAACCTGTCATATATTGAGCACAGCATCAGAGTTCAGCTGAGTATTTGCTTTCAGCTGCTGCTTCTGTGCCTTTCTTCTCACCCACATTTAGTCCAGCCTCATCTCTTAGACGTGGCATTTAGCCACAACATGATTCCCGTAACCTGAAATGGTTCAAGACAACTGCAGCCATCAGAAAGCTTTTGAAAACTTTCACATGGGTATTACCTCCAGCCTGCTGGAGTTTTGCCTGCAATTCCAGTAAACCCAGCAGTTCTTCCTTCTCTGCTATATTGATTTGTTTTGTATCCCAACTGGACACACTCCCACAGTTCCCTGCTGTAGAGAGGTTCTGGTTTCAGGACAAGAGCAAAAAGAACCTCAACAGAAGAAGCAATTCTTACAGAAGTAGGAATTCTGAGCTCTTTGGCCCTGCCTTCTCTTCAGGTATGATGAGGGCAGAGCTGGCTAGCCTTCATCTGTGGAAGAGACAGGCTGCCCAAGGGTCAATTCTGGCATATGGGTTTGCTATGAAGTCAAACACCAGCAGAAAAAGCAGCACAACCCCGGCCTTCAACACAAGTGCTGCTCCCAGCTTGCTTCCCAATCCTATTAAAAAGCAAGCACAAAACATCCTCCTTTCAGCATTTGGTGCTTACTCAGGACTGACACTTCACAATGATGGTTTATTTTTGTTCTCCCTTTTCATGTGATGATACAGAATGAAAGAAACTAAGCCATTAAACCATCCCATACTCATCAGGAAGAGCAGGCAAACACTGTAAGTGTTACAAGGCAAACAGACCAGGAGCAGCAGCTCATTGTGGTCCACCTCTGTTCCATGAGTTTATGATAAATCAGCTTCTTTCTCAAACCTTTCTGTGCTGCATACTCTGAACATACTGTAACTTTATCACAGGCTTAGACACAGCTGTAAGTTATATTTAGTCCAGCAGAATTTCAGTTTATTGTGTAAATCACTGTACAGATCCAGGAGCTGTTTCTGTGAGGCATCAAACAGTGGTTTAGGTTACAAGGTGTACAACAGACAGCTGCTGACAAAAAAGGAGTGTTACATACCTGATCTCATGTCTGCTCTGCATGTCATATTTTTCTGCTTGAAGCTTATCAGCCAGCACTGCATGAAGGTCTGACTTCTCCAGCAGCTTGTTATCTGCAGGAGCAAAAAGTGCACTTAAGACAACCAGAAAGCAAATCCAGATTCCCATCTTCTCCTGCCTAGACCACTAGCTGTGATTTAGTCCCTTTAATTACTCTGACACAGCCAAATGCTCCACCACATCAGTGTGTTCTTCCTCCTCTTTGATCTCAACAGGTTAAGGCACCATCCACCTACAACCCCAGGAACTTCTCATTAATCCAGATCCTGTGTGGGACTGGTCTTATGAAAGCTTAATAGAGAAAGAGAGAGCAAGTGCTCAGATGCATTGCTACCTGCTAAAACAGAGAGTTCAAAGTTTACTCTTTACAGCTCCCCAAAGGACGGCAACCAGGAAAACAGGCCTGGCAGAGAGGCCAAACCCAGCTCCGCCGTTTGCTTTCCCCCAGTGTGTGGGACCCCCCCTTCCATCCCGACACAGCTGAGGCAGGAGAGGGGCGGNCAGAGCACAAAGCGCTGCAGACTCTGAGAGAACTGAAACAACTACGAATTTTCCCCCATAAAGCAGAAATTACAGCTTTCCTGTCATTACAGACATGTTCCAAACAGTCTCGAGAAAACGGCTCGGGGACCCTGTGCCACCACGGCTTTCCCACTTTCAAAAAAGAGGAAGAATCCCAGAATGTTTCGGGCTAGAAGGGAACACAGGGGGTCACCAGGTCCCAGCTCCCTGCTCAAGCAGGGTTATCCTATAGCACAGGGCACCGGATAAAATCTAGTTCTGGAATACCTCCAGAGAGGAAGACTCCACACCCTCCCCACTGGGCAGTCTCGCTGCAGATACTCATGGGCACCGGCGAGGGAGAAGAGAAGCGCTACTTCGGCCGCGCCCCCGCCGGGCTCCGCTTACACTGGGCGATGATCTCCTCGAAAGCCTGGCGCTGCAGCCGGTCCCGCCGCCGCAGCTCCTCCGCGATGTGCCGCTTCCAAGGGGGGAACCCGGCGGCGCGCAGCCCCGACGCCATCTCCGCGGCAGCAGGGACGGAGCGTGCCGGGGCGGGCGGAGCGGGCCGCGGCGGGCGGCGNGGGAGCCCCCTCAGAGCCAGGCCCGGGCCCGCGGCCGCGCCCCCACACCCGCCATGGCGCCGCGCTACGTCAGGGGCCCTCGCGACGGTGCGGCGCGCCGCGACCGCGACAGAGGCTGCCCCGCCACTGCCTGACGCCGTCCGCCCGCCTCCGGCGATGCCGACCCCAGCACCGATGTCCCCAGGCTGGAAAGCGCCGCGCGAGCTCGCGCTGCAAATGCGGAGGCGAGGTCAGCCTCAGGCAGGAGAACAGGCGCTTTCTGAAGCGAGGAGGTCCCACGCGGAGCCATTTTGTGTCCTCCATGCAGGCGCCATCTTGAGCGTGGCCTCACCGCCATGTTGGGGGCCTCGTATCAGCGCATGCGCACATGGCGTCCGCTGGGTGGGGTGATGGCAGCGCTACGCGGGCGGGGTCGGCGCTGGCGCGTCCCGTTACAGCCCGAGCCTTCCGCGGTCACACCGCTTGCAGATCAGTGTCCCCGCAGGGCCGGCCGCACACCGCTTACAGATCAGTGTCCCCGCAGGGCGGCCTGCACTGTGTCGTGCCAGTGACACTAGCGGGACTTTGGTGAGGTGAAGCGCTGGTGCCCGTGTGGCAACGGAACTGTCCGGCTTCGGCAGCCACCACCACACCTCTGCTTGCCACTGTTAAAGCCTAAGTGTTACTGTGAGTGAACATTAAACATTTATTAAGGGCTCCACAGAGAGTATTGTACTACACTACACAAATACGACACACCTGCAGTGCCACTTGTTGAGTGGTCTTTGTGCTCTTACCCCCCTTAAACAAGACACCACCACTACCCTCATGGCTTGCCGGGAATCACGGAATAACGGGATGAGGTCAGGCTGGGAGGGCCCACAGGGGCTCCCATCCCCCTCCTCCAGCAGGGCCATCCCGGAGCACCGGGCATAGGATTGTATCCAGAGTCTCTTTGAGCAATCTGTTCAGGGCTGGGGCACTGCTCTGGGAAGAAGTTCTGGCTCCTTTTCGGGGGAACTTCTTGGGATCAGTCCCTGCCCGTTCCTCTGGTGCCATTGCTGGACCCCCGGAGCAGAGCCTGGGCTCTGCTCGGAGCCCTCCGTGCAGACAGGGACGGACGGGATGAGGGCCCCTCTCGAGGCAAGCCTGAACAGCCCCAGCTCAGCCTTCTAGGAGGGGGGTGTTAAAATGAAATTGAGCTTGAGGCTTTTTGGAGAAACTACTTAATTTGGAATACAGCAGAAGCTACTATGCAACCCTCCCTACACTCCCACCTTCTGGCAAGTCTCACCTTCTGGCAAATGTAAAAATCCGTAACAACTCACTCCATTGCTCTACTTTCAACTGCTTAATGATAGGAATGTGTGCTAATGTCTTTACAAACAATTCGATGGGTGAAGGTATGGGTGTTAATGGGTCTTAATGTCTCTGCTGACTGTGGGCAGCAGGTTCCTTACCGGGCCCAGTTTGGCTCCTGAAACAGAAAAGAGTCTGCACAATGCTGAACTTCCGAACGTTGGGGTAAAATGCCGGGTTCAAGGGGGAATCTGTGGAAGGCGGTTCGGGAAGGCTGAACATTCCTAGCAGCTCAGCCGATGGGGAAAGGAAGAGGGCACCATGCGGCCGGGAGTTTGGGATAAAAGGAGGCTGCGCCCTCTAAAACCTCGAGAGAGAAACTGCACGGAGGTATGGCCCAGTGGACTCTCTCTCTTTATTCTAATAAAGTTGAAGGACTCCTCTGTCTCCTTTTTGGACATAAACCTCTGGCGTTTGTGAATTTTCATGACATTAACTTCCTAAATAATGTGTTCGGTAACCATATTATTGTAATTTAATTAGAAATTGGGCAGAACTCATAATGCTTTTGTCTTGGACTGCCTAAATTGCCTTGTTTTTCTTTTGAGTAAATGAATGAAGATGCAATTATGAAATTCTAACAGCGTGAAATATATGATTCACTAGATTATTAGACTGGAGGAGAGTGTGCTGCTGGTTAAGTTAATAATAGTTCATGCACAGTTCTGTCTTATGAAGTACACAATGCATGAGGTTGTGTGTGTAAAGCTAATTTGGCCAGTGTAAGCACACAGCCTATTTCATTATACTTACACATCACAAATTCAATTAGTTGTTTAAAAACCTGAAATCACCTGTTACTGTGTGAGAAACAAGTTAATGGGAATTGGCTTTCACAGGGTATTATACGAATTGATATTAAATATTCTAATGTTGTTAATGATACGTGTTATAAAGTGGTTGATGTTGTTATAGTGGCCTAGTTGTGAGGATGGTTTTGTATGTTTTTGTATGTTTTGTATGTAATGTGAGTTTATGAGTTTACATTGTACAGACTGTTGCTGGCCAAACCTTCGAGACACGACATTAAAAGGAATAAACTTCATCCAGTGATAACCCTGATGACCACAGTGACAAAACTACATGGGCGCTGCGCTGAAAAGAGTGACATAGGGCGAGACTATGTAAAATCAAAGTAAATGTGCATAAAGCTGATGCAATACCAGGGGTATAAAAGGTGGAGCTGCTGTTTTCTGCAAGAGCCTCTGGCATTTGGCCATGCTCCCAGCGCTGTCCCTTTTGCTTTGCGAATTTTTTTATTATTCTAAATAAAACTTTTATAACTCTTTCCCACTCGGGGTCTGGGTTGTTTATAATAACTGTAAGGTTAAGTCCTAGTTCTACAGCTATAATTTTTGAACTCCTGAAGGGCAGTCCTGAGAGAAATTAATCCTGTCAAATCTTCTTCTCTACATCTTAATCCTTTGCAGAGAAAGAGGAAAGCAACTGAAGCATGAGGAAAAGAGAAGGGCAAAGATACAGAAATACAGGGATCAGACTCAATAACTCCTCTCTGGAGCCTTTTACCTTGGCATTAATATATAATCAGCCCCAAAGTGCCTCACTGCATTTGAAACTGCCAATCCCCTGCTTTTTTTCAGCCCCTCCAAAAAAAATGCTTCAGCTCATCTTTGAGAGCAGGCTTTTCTCACTATAACTAGGAGGGAAAATAATTGTCCCTATTTCTTTCAGCAGGGCAGGAAAAATAATCAGTGTGAGTAGAAATGAGATGGGAAAAAAAGTGTGTCCTCAAGCATTAGATAAATGAATTATTTCAAACATTGCATGTTTTACTGTTTACAGCAGCTGCTAGAATGTTCCAAGGGAAGTACTTAATTGTCATCTGTATATGTTTGAATTTATAAAAATCACACTGTTACAGATGTCCACCTTTCTGTAATCTGTGATTTCTGTAGTGGGCAGGACATCCTGATTTTCTTTACAGTACCTGCTAACAATGCTTTTTCCACTCCAATACAATATTCTTAAATATATCTGAGATTTCTCTCGAAGTCTTTCCAATAGCACATCCCTGCTCCATGTCAACATCTGTCATCCTGTTCTCCTTTTATATCCATAAGAACACATGACAAAACAGCTTGTTCTGGCTGAAAGTGGCTTCTTCACGTGAAGCACCTTTCTCCCACCAGCAGCATAAAAATCTGTCAATTTGTTCAACACTCTAATTCAGGAGTAAAAATTTCAGACTACCAACAAATTAGCCTGCTTTTCAGAAGGCTCCTTCTGCAGCGAAGAAGCAAAAACTGTGCCTCCAATGAATATTGCACTCCACATCCATAGAGGGAAAAGCAGGACTTCTGGTGGAGACGTGTCCAGCTTTAGCCAGGATATATCAGGAAGAATTGAGAATGTCAGAGTAGCTCAGCAGGAATGACAAATGTATATAGGAGATTTGATCCAGAAGAAAGACTTGGACAGTTGAAATTGTTTACCCTAACATGGAGAAGACTTATGGGAAACATGACAGAACTATGTAAATATACATGTCAGAAAATTAAGACACTGTCCTGATCTGCTTGTTCATATGGGACAGGATTACACTGAAAGGGCCTAAAGTTAACCCAAAAACTGCCCACTAGAGATGAGGAAGGGCTGGTAAAAGCTGGTGAAGCTCGAAACAGGCTGCCTGAGGCAGATGAGAATCTCTCCTGCTGGAGGTTTATAAGGCCATTTGAAAACATGGTGAAGGATTTTGTAGCTTACTCTTTGCTGATGTGGTGAATGGATTGCAGGGTCCCATCAGAGCCCCCTCCAGCACAGTTCTGATTCTGAGCTGGCTGTGTTGTGACTGAAACTCAGGTGACGGAACGGATCTCTGCTCCGAGGTGAGTGGAACAGTTTCTGATGGGATGTTTCCCTGAAGCTTGGTGCTCAGATTCACTTACTTCCTTCACTGCTTCCTGACTGGGAACCAGAAATATTAATTTTCCAGGAAGACGGTGATCACCAGTGTTCTGCCCAAAGTTATGCTCAAAACACCATTTTCGAATTCAGCTTTGTTTTGGATCTTCAGTTTACCTTTGAAAAGAGGGAACATGTCCCACACCTGGTCACTTTCTTTGTACTTCAAGTCATGATGTGAAGATGCAAATTACTGTGAAGTATGGAGCAGACATAAATTCTGTGCTAACTCTCCATCCTTTCTGTTGCAAAGGTCTCTTTTTATTTTCCAGTCTCTTTGCTGCATTTATTTTCTTCCCTTGTCTGACCTGTTTCTATGGGAGAGAGCTTTTACCCACCTCCCTTCTGCTGAGTTCCCTCTCCTTCCACAAAATCTTTCTTAGTTGCTTTTCTGTAACCTTTCTGCATGTTGCTGGACACCTTCATCCATTTTCATCCTCATTGCATTCTCTCTTGAGCCCAACATTTACTGCTCTGTTCCGTGCCATCTTTATTAGTTATGATATAATTTAATACTTCATGATAAGAGAGACTAATTTGTTTTCTATGTAATCTAGACCAGACCTTGGGAAAAAAATGCAGTAAAGTGTTAATAACTGTAATGTGTAGCAGATTACCATCCCTGGCACAGAATGGTCTCAGTTAAATAGAACCACACAAGTATGGAATAGCTGAGTCTGGATGGGCCTCTGGAGATTCTCCAGTCCAAGCCCCACATTCAGCAGACCCATGTCTGGTTTTTGTGATGGCTTCTGCAAAACTGGCGTTTGTAAAACAGTTCTGATCACAGTTTTCTGAGAGCTACAGAAGAATGTCAGTTAGTTTTTTATCTAAAAGGGTACACTGAAATATCCTTTAGTTCAGCTGACTTGGGAGCTAGAGCAAAGATAATATGCAAATAAAATTAATGAAACTGAATAATAGTAATGAACTGAGAACAAAAGTTCAGGGAAATTTGGTGATGCATAATGAGATAATGCTTTGTGATGATGCATAATAAGATAATGCAGAAAAAAATATAGCAAATTACAGTAGGCAAAAAGAAATCTCTCTCTTCTGTCAACCTGGGATTCAACTCTGAAAGAGTTTTTAAGAAACTTCAGTAATTTAACGCAAATGCAATCTTAAAATACTTTTTATTAGGAGCCTCATTTGAAACACCACCATGCACACTGGAGTTAGGAAGATCTTTTTCATATTCATGTGAGTAATAACTTGATGTTTGCTTACATATATATTTAGAAAGAACATTTTGTACCTCTGCACCTTTCCTGCACATTGAAAGGAGTATTTGGATTATTCTGTAGCACTTGCATAACAAATCCTTCCATAGGCCTGCAGGAATGCCCTGAGGACTGCAGCAGCCCTTTGGTGGCAGGTGTGACCAGCATGTGAGACAGTGCCAGCTGGGCACAGAGAACGGGCAAAGCCACTGAACCCGTCACTAAATACTTCAGTCTCAACATGAGCACCACACAGATGTAGCTGTTTGGCTGATGATCAAAAGGCTTCGCAGCACCCTCACTTCCCCAAGCCCAGCCCACTGGCTGCACCTTTGACCTGTATTATCAGCAAGGAACATCACAAACGACAGCAGGGACACAGTCTCATTGGCAAATGTCCCACAGGGGAAAGTGTTGATTTCTCTCAGGAAGAGATTACAGAAATAAAAGCAAAATATCTGGGTATTGTCTATTTCCAATCCATCTGCTGATACTGATTAGGAGATCTCTGGGAACTGTCCTGCATCACCTTGGTCAGTTAGTCCTGACACCCACAGTTTATTCACACATAAATATCTGAGCCTTCACAATGTTATAAAAACAAGGAGCTTGGTCTGGGGATGAATGAATTAATTTCTGGGCAATGCGTCTCTTCAATCACATGGGCTATTACTGTATTATCACAAGGACAACAGAAAAACGTCGTAAAAGTTTAGCAAACCTTTCATTTCAAAAACAAGTAGGAGGATAGTGACTAAATGGTGCTTGGTCCCAGTAGATTACAGGCTTAAGCAACATCATTTCTAACATCAAAAATATCCTCTTGCTATTTTGGAGTAACTCACCTTAATTTGGTTTTCCTTCTGTTTTTCCTCTTCCTTGAGCCATTTTCTCTAAGATCCTGCCTTTATCAGGAAGAAAATGTGTCGCCCACAACATCTTAGGTAAAGGTTTAAAGGTTCCCTGTGGTGGTTGTACACTGAGAGGACAAGGAAATTGGTGTTAGGTGCAACAGGTGCAGGCAGGAAATGGGGGCTTTAAAACTTACTGTGTTCTGCAACATTACATCCTGTAGCTGGGAACTTCAAGCATTTTTCACAGCTGGGTCTCCATAGAAATAAGTACAAAAAGACTCCAGCTATTTTAAGAACTTAAAATAAAGGACACCGGGAGGTTATGGATAGATAATATATGTGGGGAAAATCAGTACATTTTTGGACAATTCATATCCTTCAGTTCATGTCTTTTGCTCACACTGCCTGTACCAACTTAACTGAACAACAGCAGAGAGGTTAGAGAAATGTGCCTAGTTTGGCAAGAAGGTCTGAGACTCAGGAATGTTAGAGAAAGTAGCAGCTTGTGTTCAGTTCTGCTTTCATGTGGTTCAAGACATGGGCAGTAAAACCAGTAGATATCATCTTAGAGGCTTTGTGACAGAAATTAAAAATTAAATAAAACAAACAGAAGCACCAGACTTATTTGTTAAATTCAGTTTTCTGATATTCACACCTGCCAAGCTCCCACAGCTATTGTTACCACTTCTGCCATCCCAAGGCATAGCCAGTCTGGCCACAGAGACAAGTACTGTGTAGTGTCTCACCACCTGTCCCACTTTTCCACTCTGTGTCTAAGCTGTTCACCTGAGAAGACTCTCATCCAGAGAGGCTTCAGAAAGCTCTTTACAGAGCCTTCTTTTGAACACTGTCCACTCGCACAAAGCCTGGTGGCATTTGCCACCATTCCATCAGACTATCCTTGGAACCTCAAGTGGGTAGGCAATCCATTTTTAGCATAGGAATAGGAATGTATTTTTTTTCTGCTGGAAACTTGGAAGAGAGCTGCTTTTCTCCCCCAGCAACATGCCTTTCTAAAGGGCAGGCCAAATTAAGTACCTGGATGGATTTTTATGCCTTAGCAAGTCCAGTGCTTTCAAACTGTCTGCAAATCTGTGCACAATTTAAGCAGCATTCCCAGTTAGGAGAATGTTTACACAGAAAGCTATATGTTTTATATCCAGCTTTTAATTTCTAAACTTTAGAGAATATACTTTATCTTTTACAGTTTAGGGAGTCAGGGATAAAATTAAAAAATCTGAGCTTGTCTCATTGTTGAGAAGTTAATTTTTTTTTATAGAAAGCCCATCCCATTTCCATCTCCACACATAGAAGAATACAACCCAGAATTACTGGGAACTGATCTAACTCTCTGTATTGGACAGAAAGCTCACCTGCTCCAGGGAGGTTTTACTCCGTGGCCACACAAGGTCTTCTGCAACCTGGAAAAATGAAATGCTCCCCAGGACCAGGGAAATACCACAGCTACTGAATTATGGCAATTACAGAGAGCGTTCTGGTGAATAAAGCAAGAGGAATCTAAGCTTATGGTCTCTCTTGCTGATTTGTAGGTTGGAGAGGAGCCAGGCGCTTCAGTAGTGATGCCTTGAAACTCCAACCTGCATGGCACAAAATTATCTCCTCTTGAAATGTTTCTACCTACAAGTTGTCCTCTTCCACCCATTCTCACAAGCCTGTGCTTGGCCTCTTCTCCTCCAGTAAAATTACTGCACTTTTTCTACACTCACACAATTAGTAACTGTACCTGCTAACAGTTCTGTAGTTTTCAAACCAGCTATATCCACAAAAGATCTGTGTAGACAGACAGATGCATTCTCAGCCATCCTTGTTGCATTTTCCCTGCTGTCCTTGGTGCCTTTAGTGTTTTCTCTGGGCAGGAACTACTGTCACTAAGCAAGCTGGTGTAACACTCACCTAAAGCTGAATCATGTGACAGACAGTTCTGAATTAGCAATAAAGAACGACCAGAAAGGTGACTATTTTATTATTTTTAAGTAATCAACATGGAAACAATTGCAGTGATTAAGTCACAACAGGCTTAGCCTAATAGTAACCACAGCATTAATACTTAACACAAATATAACAGAAATGACAAGTATGTTAACATTATTCATTCTCAGTCAATGAACAGAAGTGTACAGTAAGGTCAGCATTAATCTATTAAGAATGCTCCAAAACCAGCTGGCCAGTCTTTCAAAGCAGAGTGCTTGCTGCCAGGCAGGCTGGAGTGCTGCTGTCTGCCCCTCCAGGCAGCTGTACTCCTGGGCTGCCATGGACCCTTCCTTTTCCCCTGTTTCTGCCTGTGGTTCTGGTGTTTCCCTCTGTTTGTTGGGGTATCAAAGCAGGGCCTGCTTGAAGGAAAAGGAGCCACAGTGCCATGGGCCAGCCCTCACTTGCTGTGCCCCCTGGGTGGTGCAAGGATGCACCCTGAGCTCCAGGCAAGGCTGGCTCCACTGGGAGTGTGTGACCTGCATCGGTATCTGCTACTCAGACTCCTTCCCCACCCTTCCTGACCTCCTTGCTCCATGGATGGGACATGCTTTTGGAGCTGTACCGCTTTTAAGATACTTTCTTTTATGTATCACTCTTTAACAGGAATCCTCTAACGCAAATCCTGCTTTTGTAGGAAGGGGATTCTTTCAATGCATCCCTTCCATCTCCTAGTCCTTGTACCGTACCGTCCTCTTTTTCAAAACATTTACTAATGCATGTACTTGGCCACCCACATTTTAATGGAAGTACCAAAGATGACACTCAGAAGAATAACTTGCATTTGGTATTGTGGCCCTGGCCCCTCTTGGTCTGAGCAACATAGGATAAACTTCTCAGCTAGAACATTTTCGTAATCGCAGGGAGGGCTACACCCTCAAAAATAAAATTCCTCAGTCTTTTTTAGAACCAGACTAGAGGACATCAGTGTGAACAAAGCAGTAGTCTCCATCGTTCTTCCCATCAGGATTCCTCCTAGGGTACCACTAGCTGCTGTGTCGTGTTCACTGTAGAGACAAGAGAAGACATCAGCTTGTATATTGACAATTCTGCAAGTTTTGATGGAGATGGAAAAGAAAAAATCCTACAGCCTGCTCAAGTGGGCTTTTTCTCCCAAATGCACTTACAAAGGCCTCCCTTATTCCTTTTCATACAGCTCTTATGTTCTGTTGAAAGAAAACCCAAAAAACACCACAAGACCAAAACAAACCATGACAAATAAACCTACCAGCCCAGGAAAGTGTATGTCCGATTATTTCTGTATAGGGTTCAGTAATGGTTTTGGACAACTGTTCTAAGCTGCTGTTTATCACTGAGTACTAACTACTTTTAATCATCTTTTTATTACTTACAGCAGGGCAAATCCATTGCCCAATACTACAGATTTGTGCTACCAGGCCAGGATCAGACACTTTCAGGAGCAGCACAGTATGCCCAAAACAAGACATAGCAAGGCACTGACTATTTGCATTCCTCTTGTGCACCACCAGGCTTAAACAGTCCAGAAAAAGGTAAAACTTCCTGCAAAGCTAAGGCCATAGTTTCCCAACATGCCAACCTCTGCAGCAATACTGCTTTAGGATATTCCCTGGCATCCCCTGCTCTGCAAGCCCTGTAGGTTTGTGGGACAGCACTGAGCTTGGATAGGAACCAGAGTTTGGACTTAGTGACTAAGCCAGCCCTACTCCAGTTGCAGTAACATCACAGCCCATAACAACTTCCACCCCACTTTCCCCCCACCCTGCCCCGTTGAGTAACGCACCGGTGTAGTTGTCCTGCTGACAGGGCCCTCCTCCAGCCGGTGCTTCCCGGAGTGCGGCAGCTCGGAGCTGTCCCGATAGTCGCGGCCCTTGGAGTTCTGCATGTCCAGCACTGCCCGGCTCTTGGAGGGAAGGGGCGGCTTCTGCTGTCCCTGGATGCTCAGGCTGACTTCAGCCCTTGATGGCTTCACAGGTTTTTTGAGCGGTGCTGAGTTTTCCAATGGTGGTGTGATCTTTGGTTTGCCTTGACTCTTTTCCCCTGTATTCTTTTCTTCCAGCTGGCAGGAGGAGGTGTAGGACCGGAATCGCTGTGTGGGCACCAGGAAAGGTGATGATGGCTGTTTGCCAGAGGTCTTGCTGCACTCGGGCTCCTGTGGCTTTGTGAGATGACAGCTCTGCTCAGGCAGTGGTGGCTGCTCTTTCCGCAAGGCCTTGGGATATTCCTGCTCTTTCTTGAGAGCCACCTTACCCTTGGAGCTCATGGAGCCATACAGTGGGTTCTCAAACATCTCTGGCCTTTGCTGCCCCTCCTCCTGCAGCACAGGCTCTGCTGTGGGTTTCCCCACGTCAGGCGGCCTACGGTCATGGAAGTAAGGTGAAAAGGAGACTTGTGAAGAGCAGGCAAGAGTCA
The DNA here is from genome assembly GCA_013400855.1 of Buphagus erythrorhynchus. Taxonomy (NCBI): domain Eukaryota; kingdom Metazoa; phylum Chordata; class Aves; order Passeriformes; family Sturnidae; genus Buphagus; species Buphagus erythrorhynchus. The sequence continues at coordinate 37,836 of VZTT01005627.1, read as the reverse complement.
CTGACTGATTCAGAGAGGACATGAATAGTAAATGAGCGTGAGCAAATTAAACTGACTGCCTAAAGAGGCAACAGGAAAACAATTAAACTCGGGGAGAGACAACAGAACTGTGCATTGTTTTTACTTTGTTTAATCATTAGTAACATGACAGCAGAGAGCAGATATGCATAGCATTGTGTAAACTCCCTGCTAGGTTACAGTCCTGTCAAAGTGATGTTTGGCTTCTTTTTGAACACAGATAAACTACCGAGCCAAATTGTGCCAGGTTCTTTGATGACTCTGCAACACACATAAAGCTGAATTTGAATATTAATAAGAATCTTCAGATCTGGCAGAGAGGAGGGAAATGGTGGTCTAGAGGCTTAAAATAAGAGCTCACATCATACTGTGGCATTTTACAACTAGGTCAATCTCCTCTTGCTACCAATGCAGCATGGCATTCCTAAGGAAGGAATAAATTTCCTTAGTGCACACAAATGCAGAGTGTAAGAATAATAGCTCTGCTGTAGGGTGAGACAATCCATATGCATTCCCAGCAGAGCCCTTTGAGCTGCAGCTCAGCCTGGAATGACAGCACAGCTGTACAATGGAACACAGCAGGTCCTGTGAGTTTGGGTCACTCGACCTGATTTGGCCATGCTTTCACCTGCAAAGTACTTTAAAAATCAGCCACAATATCATTGAGCAGAGTGGAATAGAGGTGAGTGGCATATGTTCTTTGGGTGTCTTCAAATGAGCTGTGTTCCTCATCTCAAGCTCTTCTCTGGCAGTCAGTGCAGGCAGGAGCAGAGAGCTGAGCCATGATGGAGCACTGCTGGGTACAGAACAGACCCGAGCAGTGCTGGCAGCTCTGGCTCCTGTGAGTTTTGACTTCCAGAGCGCCACACCCATTTACCAGGGAGCTCCAGCCCAGCTCAGAGAGCAGCTGTCTTGGCTGTGAAGAGGTCTGCAGCAAGGACACTGATTGCACACATGCACTAGGGTGAAGTAGCTTCATCACCTCACTAAGCTGGGAAGGGATGAGATATTTTCAGTTGCCAGATGGAAATTCTGCATTGAGACTTGTGACAGAGGCAGTACATGGAGTCTAGCTTCTGCAGCAGCTGGACATTTGTATAGTGCCAGTAGAATTTCAGTGAAAGTACTTCACGTATAACACACAAAGGACCTCTCCTTCCCATCCAGGGGAAGGATCTATGCTACACTCCCCCCTTTTCTTCTTTGTTACTACAGTCAACTTTGTAAACTTTTTCTCTTCTTTTGGTAGAAAATTAAACCTACATATATCAGGCTGAGACAACTGGATTGTTAAGTCTGGAGAAGACTCCAAGGAGTCCTCACTGCAGACTTCCAGTGCCTAAAGGGGACTTGCACAAAGGAGGGGGAGTGCAGATAGTGATAGGACAAAGGGGAAGTTTTAGAGTAGGAGAGGAGGGATTTAGGTTAGATGTTAGGAAGAATGGAGCTGAGGCCCTGGCACAGTGAAGCTGTGGTTGCCCCATCCCTGGAAGTGTCCAAGGCCAGGTTGCAATGGGGCTTGGAGCATCCTGGGATAGTGAAAGGTGTCCCTGCCCATGAGAGGGGGTGGAATGAGATGAGCATTAAGGTCCATTCCAATCCAAACCATTCTATGATTCTAAGATTCCATTATTTAACTGTAAGTTTAACTCATTATCTTTGGCTTTCCTTTCAACAAAAGCCTGAGGAACTGCTACACTAGTTTTCTTTGAGTATATGATGTCTGCACTTGTGACCTTCCCTTACCTTTCTAATTCTAGAAATAAAATATGTAGAGAATATGCTGAACTTTGAACTCTCTAAACAGATAATGAAACAGTGACTGTGCAGAATGACAGAAGAGAGGAGCCCAGCCTCAGTGCAAAGCTGAAACACTCACTGATACTCTTGACTCCGAATACAAATGCTTCTGTTTGCTGTAGGCTGGAGGGATGGTTTTGGAGATAGAGGTGACAAGGAGGGTGACGTGGAGGATGACTGACTCTGCCCCATTAGGGAAGTGTTGTCTTTGGACTGCTGCTCATAGTTCCAGAGGGAAGGTGCCTGCTCTGATGAAGGTGTCTGCTTAAGCTGGGAGGTTGCAGAGAGCTGCTGAGAGAAGGCAGCCATGCCCAGGTAGTTGGGGTTGCTGATGTCTGTGGGGGTGGAGCTGCTGAAGAGAAGAAATATTGTTAGGAAGGTACATGCACAAATATATTTGGGGTTTTTTGTCTCCCTGCCAGCTACAAAGGAGTTAGTGCCCACTGACTGCTTAGATTCAATACCACCTACTTTTAAAAATATTTTTTGTCACTGTTGCTTCAGAATCAGGGAATAAATGGGAGTCCTGTTAGTGCCTCACTCCCCTCAGTCACTGAAGAGGAATCAGCTGGGTCAAGACCGCCTCCCCCACCTCCCAAATTATTCCTGTGGCTGTGGCAGATGTTTCCCTTTCCAGGCTGCAGAGAGCACTCAGCTTCTGCAGCCACATACAGGGGCTGTCCTGGGTTTCTGGGCCCAGACAGAAGCTGCTTGCAAGGAAAAGCCCCAGTGAAAACAGGTGAAAGGACAGCCTTACCCAGACTCATTCTATGACTCCTGGAAAGGAAAAGCCAGGCAGTTTGAGGATAGCTTCCCACCCCAAGCTGTCAGAGGTAATGTGGGAAGGTTACCGTAGAATATCCTCCTTTGCCAGGCTGTCTGGAGAAGGGACAGCACTCCCCCAGTGGCGAGCAATGGCTGCTGCCTCTCTGGCCATCAGATTAGTAGATTTTGACTTTCTGTTGGAAATAAAAGGGCCTTTTATAAGTGGGTGCAGGGATGTGGTCTGGCTAATGCATTCTCAGCTTTTCAAGCTTTGGACACAGGAGCATTGACCAGTCCTGTCCAGAGAGCCACAAAGCAGCTTCCCAGTGCTCAGCACACCTGTTGATGCTGCTCCCACAGCAAACCCAACTTTGCATTTATGGTGCCAACCATTTTCCTGGAACTGACTTACCCACTTGCCCTTTACCTGTTAGTCTGATCCCAGTCTTTGTTAGGGTCTAAATTGCTGATGCTCTTTGGTTTCTGACCAGTGATTTCATCTCGTTCAATCTTGACAAAATCTGAAGGAAAGAAGGGGCACACATATCTCCAGAGTCTGTCTGCTCAAGTTTTCTGTGTTCCCATGTTCATTAAGGCATGTCTCTGTCCATCAGAGTGATGGACAGTTTTAAATTGTTGTTGCTGTTATGTTTTCAACTGCCCACTAATACATGTCATGTCTTGTTGACAGAGGAAGAAATGTTCGTCATGAAATACAAAGGTCATGACCCACCAAACAGCCACATATAGTCATTTTCCCATTGAGAACGATTGTAAATGTCATGAATCATTGTAAATGGCTGCTTCTGTAGTCTGAATGAGAACAACAGATAGCATGGTGAAAGAAGCAAAGTTTGTGCTCTTCTAGCTAAGAAACTGTTCAATGAGAGCCTAACATAATCTAACGTAATCCAGGATGACTGGAGCAGGGAGAGCTTGGCATGGAGTGTGTCATGTCACAAGTGAAAGTAAGGTATCCCCATTCAATAAAACCAGTGCTAGTGACAGACAGGGGGCTCTCTCAGCCTGCTGAATTTACCTGAATGATGAAAAACCCCAAGGAATTAAATTGTTCTGTCTTCCTGAAAGAGTACAGGTATGCTCCTGAGAGCTAACCACACTCACAGCTCCTTGCACTCAGCATCAAAAGCACTCTCTGTGACTACAGGCACTGCAGAGATAATTTTCAGTTCCTTGACAGTTATGAGAAATCCTTTGAGGTGAGCATTCTCTAGCATGAGCATTGCAGAGATGACAACATTCCTTACCATAGAGTTTCTCTCTCTGTTTTCCTTGTGACGTTTGTAACTTGATTTCACCTTGGAAGACCCCTGTTTTCTCTCCATGGTGTGTCAGCACAGTATGGATAGGAGCTAAGGATTCTGTTGCTTCTGTTCGCAAGGCAATGCAGCCTTCCCCTGAAAGACAACAGGGAGACAATGAGGCTAGTACTGAGAAACTAAGCACTGAAATATTTTGCACTACCAATGCACTGGCAAGTCTGTGATCACAGAAAGGAGCATAGTATCTCCTGAGAAATTAGGGGCATTTATTTCACTTCATGTATGTGAAGGATTTGGGTACCAAAGATACCTGTGAATAACTTCAGGGTTCTGAGCTTGAACTCGTGGTAAGGAAAACATAAGCCTATGGCTGCTACTGCTGTTAATGGGATTTAGGCAAAGAGCCTTCTGTGGACAAGGACTGCAGTCTCTGGCTGGTAAGAATCTGGGAGCCACAAGCACAGCCAGATACTTTTCTGTAGCCAGGAGAAATGCCTCAAATAAGTGCAAATGAAACAATATTTGTATGTTCTGAATAAATGCATTTAAACATGCTGAATCCTGATTTAGTTCCTGTAAAGAACTTTCTTTTTTAAACCACTGCTCTTCCAGAGCTGGTAAAGCTCACACAGGTTGTTGCTTTGATTTCATATTCCTCTAATCATAATTACTTCACAAAATTTTGCCCACAGTGTATTTCTGTGTATGTTGAATTCTAAATCATAGATGTTCAGTCTATAGGAGTTACTTCTGTTCTCTCTCACTCTTACAGTGGTTTGGAAGAATCTATGTAGATTTTGACTCATCTAGAAGTTTAGAGCTAAGCACTTACCATAAGATTCATCACTGTCTGATGACTTAATGCTTATCAGGATATGTTGATCCAGTAGGTATTCCGGGTCTGAAATAATTGGAGTCAGCTGCAAAGACAAGTTAAGGTGGGTCAATACAACACATGGTTGACAGGAGCACACTTCTCCCTGGGACTCAGTCCCAAATGAGGAAAACTCTGCTGGATAAACCCATGAGGGTATCATACCACCTCCAGGATCAGCCTCTGATAATATCTGGGTATCTGTGGGAGAAGGCTGCATTCTTTGAGTCCCAGCACAGCAAATGGAATGCTGCAAATCTGACACTCATGGGATGAGCTGCAGTTTTCTCCTGTAGTTCAGGACTGAAAATTGCCTGAGGAGGATGAAATCTCGACTCTGTTTACAGTCTGTTCCCAAAAATCTATCTGGCTGTAGCTGCAGATACTTTACTGTATCTGTAGAGCCTTTCCCCAGTGTATCAGTGTAAGACATTCTTTCCAAAGTCAGCACTTCTTCTGGGCTATTTAGAAGGGTATTGACATGCACATTTGCTCCAAATGCAGGAGCTCCTGTAGTTCTTTCAACTCCCACCATGCCAAGAAATGAAGAACAGCTCTGATCTCAAGGACAGGACTTGTGTCTGACACTGACACACAGACCACTACTTCTGGCCACTGATATTCTTTTTAACACAGGCAAAAAATACTTAATCAACTTTTCTAAAATATATAAAGAGAAAGTTCCTGACCAGGCAAAGAAACTCTAGGGCAGAGTTACTCTTTAAGATGTTTTATTTTCCATTTAAAACTCTTAAAAAAATGGGCCTGCTCAAACCAGTATTATGTTCACTAAAAAGGTGAGAAAAAAGTCCTGGTCCTGAATGGCATAATTACACCAGCAAAATTCTTGCTAGAGATATAAGTATACGGACATGAAAGTCCTTTCCTGCTTACAACATACTTTGTTTAGCCTAAGTCCATCCTGCATTCTTACAGTCCCTTTGAATGTAAACAAGACCACAACAAAGTTCTTGAAAATATTTATGCAAGTAAAAGACCTAACATTGCTTATGGGATGAAAGTGGAAGCTTCTCTTCCATATGAATATGGAGGTATAGTCCCAGTTTACCTTTGGAAGTGCCTCGACAAACTTTACCACAAGCTCCCCTTCATTTCCATCCTCATTTTCTCCTTCCTGGCTCTTTACAAAGCCTGCAAAGGGACAAGAAACGAGTTTACCAGGAGAGAGACAGCAAGAACTGGGCTACAAATCCTCTTCACTATATCTCCAAAAAGCCTACAATTATTTTCCTACCTGGGCGCACATTTTAAAAGTATTAAAAAGCTTAAAGTCTGAGCTTTGGATGAATTTTTACACAGTAAATTTGCAAGTTGTTTTGCTAGAGCATTGTTAAATGGTTTCATTTTGCAGTTAAACTTGGCACTAAGGAGCTCAGTGCATACATGGACCGGAGGATAAGAACATGACAGCTCTTCCTACGCCACTCAAGATAGCATACTTTTGAAATTCTAATTTAAGATTCGTAATACACTGTTTCCATAGAAATTTATGCAAATTTTGATACAGCCAAAAAATAATCTTTTATGGAACTGTCTTTGACACAGCGCTCTGACATGCGATAATGTGATGAAGCATCCACCAAAGGCTTGCTGTCCCACTTACAAGAGCAGCACTGTGATGGGAAATTGCTTTAAAAAGCCCACAGCAAGGGCACGTAGGCTTGTGTTACATAAACAGCTGAGATTCAGCCCCACAGCATGGACACAGGCAGTGAAATCTGCAGTGCTGCAGGGTACATAGTCCCACTTACAAAGTCACATCACTAGCATTCATTTCCCTTTTAGTTGATCCTCTGACTTATTCTTTGTTAAACCAGTTTAATTCAATTATTTAAAATTATTTTTGTTAGCATAATGCAGATGCTTTATGTTGAAATCACCTGATCGTTTGTTGCAGGCACAATTAGAAATTTAATCAATCATGTCTCTGCTATGTAGGCATTTTCTGTGTGATAAGCATGAATAATACATGTTTCCCATCAAGAAAGAAGTTATCAGATTGACAAACAAGGTGGAAAAACTGTTGGAAGGCTACATGTCTAAGCATGGATTAGAGCTACCTTGACTGTGGAGTTTGGATTGTATTGCTAACAGTATAGAATGTCTTGCAAACTACAGTAAATCTTTAGGACATCCCTTTTTTTGCATTGGAACAAATGATCCACACAGCTATTATTTTAGATCAAAGCAAGAAGCAGGAGAAATAATCCAAACGTGCAGAAAACTTTGACAGAAACAATAAAGATAGGCAAACCCATACTTTCTAAGCAGCTAGAGTGAAACTCAATGTAGAACTTGGTCTGGGACTTGGTCTTCAGAGTAGCGTAGCAGTGCAGGAACTCTATCTCCCCTTGGGAATCTGTGTATTTGGAGTCTAGGAAAGAGGAAGAGAAAATAATGTCACTTTCAGCAGGAGATAAAGAGAGGGCATTTTTGAGTAGACTCTTAAGGGATCAGCTTTTTCTCTCAGCATATACAAAGTGCTGCACTCTGTACCCCAAGGTGAAGATGGCACACGCGCACCCAACCTGACTGACCATTCTTGGAAACGAACTGTGAGGTGACTCCCACTTCAAAGGTGGCAAACACAGGACTGTGGTCACTTGTCATGATGTCAGTGGTGCAGCCTGCCAGTGAGAAAGGGAGGATGGTTACTGCCCTGCTCTGGGGAGATCACTGCCAAAGAAATATTATTCAGTAATTTTCCAGAAAACATAACAGTCTCTCTGATAACTGTCTCTACTCAAAAGTGTTGCTCTACATAAAGAAACCAAAGTGTTGCTCTCTTCATGTCAGTACACATGAATGTAACTCTTCTGTCCGACTACAGAAAGATTTGGTTAAGGGACACCATTTTACTGTATTGTTTTGTAGATGACTGTCAGTGTTAGATTCCTCCAGTACAAAAAGCCCTTACAGGTTTCCTGGTTACCTCTGCAACATGTACAGCTAATTATAGCTCTAATATGGCAGGAAATCACACGAGAGTACACTGGTGCTACTTCAGTGCTACAAAGCAACTCCTGGCCCAAGGTTAACAGTGGGAGAACGAGGCCTGATTGGATCTAAGCACATTGAGTTCCAGCAAACCCAGTCATCCTAGAGGTGCCTATTCAACCCCACAGCTCATCGTCATGGGCACTATGATCAGATCAGCCTGCCTTATCCCTGAGAGACTTTCACAGCCCTACTCTCAATCCATGCATAGGAAACAATGAACAGCATATTCAGATGGTCAGTCGTACATATGATCGATGGCATTTCAGGGACTGCTATTTAAGTCTTTTATTAAACAGGTTTTGTAGGCTTTTTCTCTTTCCTGCACTGCACTTCAGTGATGCTTCTCAGCAGGAAAGGGAACAGGCTCTTGGTACCACACAGTTCTTCTGGAATATGATTTGATACAAGAGATGTGTTTGCAGCTCCAGTCTCTGCAGAGTGGACCGTGCACACAGGGTCTGTCCTGCTGGCACTCACTGTCAGGAGTTCCTGGTAGTGACTGCACAGGAAAAGTGGTGGCTGCTGCCAAGAAATAACTGGCGTAAAAGGATCCTACAGCATGGCCTAAAGTTGGACAGCTGCAACTGTCCAGGTGGTGTTCTGCATATAAAAGAATAGCAGAATGAATTCCCAACCCTGTAAGGTTACAGGCAGAGAGATTTTGGCTCCCCTCTGCCTGGTTTAACATCAGGTCCCTCTATGCTGAGTGCCTGGCAGTGCAGGGAGATCTTACAGACTCTGTTCTGAATCATTTCCGTTTCAGACTGGTTGTCTTGCTATTGACAATCTGTTCTCCACCCACCATAGGACTGACACACAACGTGCACCATGGGGTAGGATTTCCAGAGCACTCGATCACACCAGGATGGCAAATTGTACTTCATCTGCAAACCAAAGGAGAAGTAATGTCAAGAAGAATGGAAAGGCCCAGTTCACAAAAGAACAGGAAATTCATTCACCCAAGCACCATATATTTGTGTCAAGCCATATACCTCTGAAGGGAAATCTGTTTTCACCTACCCCTGTAGCTTTTTGCTTGGTGTAAGCATACTTCTCCCGGGTGCCTCTCTCAAAGCGGTAGGTTGGAGCAAAAGTAATCTCCTCTTCCTCTAAAACAGGGAAAGAGCTCTGTTAAAGCTTGGCCATTGGGAACCCTCACCTGGGCAAGAGAGCCACTGCCCTGTACATTCTGCCCCATGCTGGGGCTGGCAGAGAAAGTTGGTGCATGTAGCAGAGGAACCTGCCAGCCAGTGCAGGATCTCACCGAACTGCAGGAACACCTTTTCGTCTCTTCTCTCGAGGAGAAGCTGGTCGAAAGCCAGCAGCTCCGGATACTGCTGCTGCCTGATCTTCTGGATAATATTCTCTGCTTCCTGCCAACAGGGAAACAGCAGAGCTGCAGATGATGCAATACCTTCTTATAAATACTCCCTTCATCAGTAAACTGGTGAGTGTTCCTGAACTGTTTGACAGAACTGTAGCCCCTGCCACTTCCCCACCCTTCCCTTCACTGAAAAGCCTCAGCCTCTGTTGTGTGGCTGAACATTTGTCTATCAAAACAGGTATTGAAATGCCCACACATCCCCTACACAAGAACACACACACTCACAACCACGTGCACATCAACACCAAGCTTGGTGTTTTCTCCCACCTACTGAAACCTATCCAGTATTTATGGTGGCTTGCCTGTTCCTGAAGGCCTGTTTGAGCCATTCCAAGCTCACCAACCAGAGCAGAAAGACAATCTCTGGATTGAGCCATTCAGGGACAGATACTTATTTTTAAGTGGGGAGGAAAGTTGGGAGGTTTGGGTAACCAAGGCTGCCTGAAGCAGCAAAGTGTGCCAGATGGCATTCCTGGGTCCATTAATCCTTGGAGAGGGCAGGGGGGATTTCCTTACTCTCCCTCAACTGGGGCCACTCTCACGCCCTGGGGATCCCTTCTGTCTCCCCTCTTTTTGCCATGTTGCCCTAGATTGGAAGAAGAGAGCACTCCTATAAACAACAGAATGTGCTGTCCCTGCAGGGCCTCCCGCAGCGTCCCGCACCGTCGGGGGCTGTTCCACACGGTAGTTCAAGTCTCCCAGCCAGAAAAGATGAGTAAAGCGATGAGTGATGTTAAATGGACTCAGTTTCTTATCTCCCAGTGTCAGGAAGCGCAGGATGTTCGTGTAGTTCTGGTTGCGTCTGTCAAGACAAGAAACATCTGCCTGACATCCTAAATTGCCATGTAATTTCCAAATGCCTGGGATGGCAGAGGCTGCAGCTTTACCAGGCAGGAGCTGCTTCAACTCAGCAGAGGAGCAGATCAGAAATCAGAAACTGAGGACTTGCCAGCCCAGCAGACAGGCCCAGGCAATGTGCTCCTGGAGCCACTTCTGCTGCCTTCTGGGGCTATGCTTTTCTGAGCTACATGGCCTAAAAACCCAGCATTAGATCGTTTCCTTCAGATTTCAGCAGCAAACACTGATTTTGGCAGCTCTTCCAGGCTCTGAGGAACCCTTCCATAGAAGTTAACTTAATCAGTAGCAAAGACTCTGTGCAAAAATCCCACACCATCTGTTTCCTGGACTGGGAAAGATGACAAGGCAAACTCTTCATTTCAAGTCCTTTCACTTTCCAAACCACTCCTTCCAACTGCTCCAGCTCCTCCCAGTGCGGGCACTGATCTCCCAGTGGTGTCAGGATCTTTGTCTTCAAGTCCTGTGCTGACCAGAACCTGCCTAATCTACAAACACTTATTTCACAGCTAGGTATAGAGAATTAGTCACTGCAAGGATATTCCTGTTCTACACCTCCCTTCTGGTATTCCTGAGGGATCTTTTCCAGCTGTGTCCTAGGGTTCACAGCACTGCCTACAGCGAGGAGGAAGACAGTCCCCTTCAGCACATTATTTTGGGATGGGAAAAGCCCTCCCACATTTCTCCAAAACACTGTAGATCATGGAACTGTTTATCTCATGCAGTGGATTTTCATGACAGGTCATGCAAGAGTTGTGTGAGTCTCTTAAATTTGCCTCTGAAACAATTTTGCCATCCATTTCCCCTGCACCCACGTGGTATGGCCACATAGCAGAAGTCTCTTGTTTAAATGCCCTCCCAGTAAACATTAAACAATTTTTTTATGGTGAGGAAAACATGTTTGTGCTTGTCAGGTGGGCCCTCCTTCCAGACATGATCCAGAGAAATTCACCCTGGCTCAACAACCATTTTTGAGAGGGGAGGATGTATCTTACCTGTGTTTCTTTTCACTTCCTGACGTCAAATGGCTGTTAACAAACCCAAAGGAGGTTCCATTAAACATGAATGACACCCCCACTGCTCCTTTATTACCTAGCAAAAGGGAAGCCAAAAATGACAAAAAATTAATCTACTTCCAGGCTGAGTCCAGCAAAGATAATAAAGCACCTAGCACATGTTAAGTGAAGTGGAGGATGGAGAAGAGAAATTGACTTAATCAGCACAGAAAAAATTAGTGCATACAGCACAGATTGTGGGAACAAATTTTTAAGGGTGATAAAAAAATTAGATGAAGGGAGAGAAGTGCAACTTCCTTGTGAAACCCAAGAAAGAGCAATCCAATAGCCAGTCAAAAGTGTTTGCTAGGAATATAAATATGTATGTGTGTGCTAAGCATACGCACATATAGATTTCCTTTCTTACAGGGTAAAATACAACCAGTGCTAGTGGGATATAACTTTAGGAATTATGGTGCCCAAGGAGTGTTGTAGAAGGAGAGCTTTCTACATGGGCTGAGCAGATCACAGCTGTCTGGGCAGGACCTGCCCATGCCTCACCCAGTGTGTTTGCGATGCCTGTCTTCACATTGGCTGTGGAGATATGGCTAATGCGGTTCTCATGTTCTGGCTTGGCCAGGACAACGATCCTGATGTTCCAGAGTGTATGGATGGCTATCTGCAGGAATGGGAAGGGTAGAGGTTATATTTATGCAAATACCTGCCAAGCTGCACTGTGGCTGCAGCCTTCCTGACTCCTTTGATAGCACTTCTATAGAAATTCCTGTGCTCAGGATATGTTTTCAGTCATTTTAATCAATGCTGGAAGGAGGGACCTTGCTATTTTCTAGTTAATCTTTGGATTATCTTGCTTGCACAAAATAGTTTCCCAATCACCGTGAGAGTTAGCTTTCCATATATGCTTAGATTTGTTTCTTGAAACAAATTCTTTCACTGAAACCCAGGAATGTCCAAAGCTGGTCTTAATAAGGTTAATTTTCTCTTATGACTCTGCCTGTGTACTGTTACATCCTACTTTGAAAGTGCAATGGCCTAGGGTGAGATCTAGGCTACAATTAACTCAGGAAGTTTAACAGTCTCTTCCTTTTTGAAAGTCAAAATAACACCAGCACTTGACTTGAGTGCTCAACATGTCCCCTTGCTCCTAGGCTGGCAAGGTCCCTGCTCTGGCAGTGGGGGGGTCACTATCCATAGCAACAGGTCCATCAAGCCAGCTCCAGGGGGGCATCTTTTGGTACCCACAGACATATACAGTTCACTCTCCCTCATTCAAATGCAATGACAATAAAGGGAGGGAAAGGGAGGAGGTACAGGCAAAATCCCACTTATTCCTATCTCTTTTATTTGTACAACATATACACCCTCATCTCCTGAGTTCCATGCAATAGCTGGAATAACCCCTCACCACTTTGAAGCTGATACTGGTGATTTCCTGCAGAGATTGCCTTAGGGTCTCCAGCCATTCCTTCTCTCCCTGGGGATCCTCCTGAGTGCCAATCACATAGATGTCATGAGGGATGTAGTCAGCAGTGTCATCACGGGTCCTCCCCTGCCCCTTGGAGAGGAACCAGGAGGTGATCTTCTTTGGGGCTGGGGCTGCACCTTTTATTAACACATCAAGCACCAAAGGAAGTCAGATCATGTCCTGTCAAAACCAGGATGAAGATAACACACAGGGACAGAAATGATGGGCTTCACATCTCATATCACTTTTGTACTGATGCATAAAGAACAAAGGCACTTAAGGCATCAGTATCAGCCAGGGCACACTATTCTAAGATGACAATGATGTTTCCCCCATCTGAGTCACTGACAAAGGAGTGACTCTGCTTTGATCACCTTCCTGTTGTTCATCAGCCTTCCAATGCCAAGGCTAGTCAGGAGGAAAATCAGGGAGCTGTACTCCTCCTGGCCTGCCACTACCTTCACCTTATTCCTTAAGGATGGCCAAGCACAGACAGCTCAGCTCACAGCAGGCAAACCAGACTTCTGTCCCAAAAGGGAGAAAAATAACCTATATGCCACTGTCCTCAACCACATCCTGTCCCTTTCTCTAAGTACCACAGATTCTCAGCTGTCTTCCCTGGCTGAACATGAACTGTCCCTAGTCAAATGAGAGCAGCTGACGAGCAGTTTGTGGAATTGATCCTATCTTTTCTGCAGGGTGGAGGATGATGTGCACTGCTGCACCAGCTTGGTGACAGCTGCAATTCTCTGTCACTTGAGCAGTCCTTCAGTACCCAACAGAGACAACTTCATGGTCCTTTGAGTAAGAGCAAGAGTAAGTCTAGATATGAGCTCTTCCCCTGTCCCAGGGAGAGGACAGCCCTGGGGTACAGACCTGCCATGGAACACAGAGTCTGGAGCTTGTCATGCCAGCTGAGCACACCTTTACACAGTATGTGAAGGAGTGCCCATGGCAGAAGGGAGCCCATACCCATATTCCAGGTGCCAATGAAGATGGTGATCATATCAGGCTCTGGTTGCTCGGAGTGTTTATTCTTCATCTGCTGCAGAAGCTGGCAGAACCCTTCTCTCTTCTAGACAGGGAGGAGCAGAGAAAATTAATGAGATACTTTAACTCCTCTGACATGACCTCTTGAAAAACCAGCTGAACCAGGAAATTCCCAGCACACTTGAAGGGCAGATTAGCGCTGCACTATCCTGAAACCTTCCAAGAGGCTGCCTTTCATATAGTGCTTTTTTAGGCATTTAGCTTGTGCATTGCTTTAACAAATGCTGAGCTGGTCAGAGAAAAATCTTTTCTTCCCTCTTTGTCCATATGGACCTTTTCACAGTGGCCATCTCGACTCCTTGCTTCTCCTCAGTGCTTGCTCTGTCCTCCTGCCTCAGTGACAACACTTAGATGTCCAGTATCTCCCTTTAGACCGTATACTTGCTCATTTTCTGGATGTTTCCAGAACAAAGGAGACATTTATTTTTTACAAGGGCAACTAACTACTGTCCTTCAACAGTTCCACTTTCTACCAAGAAATGCCCCATGTTCCACTCCCACCTGGGTACCTGCTTCAGGCCGACAGGAAGGAAATACCATGTACATACCTTGGAATCAGAAAAAACATATTCCTTCCGTTGAGTTTTTTCTTTTTCTGTTTCCAGAACAATCACCAGCTTGTTTGGAAGCTTCTGGGACTTGATGAGCTGCAAGACTGAACAGAGGCTGCGTGTCACGAACTGCAGTCATTGAAATAAGGGTCCCACCAAAATGAACAGAACCCTGCTAAAAGGCTTGGGATTTATATGGTCTTTTCTGTCTGTGCAGTTTGCCTTGCAGACCTGCATTTTAAACTTGCTTAATCCTGTTCCCAATAGGAACAGATATGGACTCCAAGTGAGTAGGACCTCCAAAACTCTTCTGCTTGGAGCTCTTTTCCATCCTAAGCCTTGCAGTGTGAAATGAAGCCTTAACTTTGTGCAGGCAATCCCCCTGTATCCTGAGCCAGGCTACATGTGTTTCTTCTCCATCTGTGAAAGAGGATGTAAGATCTCATTTGGTGGTAAAGGTGATTCCTCCCATCTAAAATAGCAGCTAATTATTATGAACACCAGGTGGAGAAAGCCATGCATGAAAGCTCATCTTTTCAATTACTGCCAGCAACAGGTTGATTTTCTAGCAGGAGAGAGCCCAAGGGCATCATCTACTCTGTCACAAATCTCTTTGTCTCAACTTCAGTGAGCTGCCTGTTCAGAAAGACAACAGTAAAAAAGGGGAAGTTGTTTGAATCAGGCAATCACAGACCAAACTGGCATTGCTGGTGGTGAGACATACAGATCAATGTACAAAACATCAAGTGAAATTCACTGAAAAATGTTACTGAATCTGAGTGGCCTTTTACCATCAAAAATCATCACAGAAGTCAGCATGTTCCTGCAGAATGTTGGGGTTTTTTCCCAAGTGACATTGCTTTTCAGAAGAAAAATGGTTCTAATGCAACTAGCTCTATAGAGAATCTCCTACCAAAATCTGCTCCCTTGCAGTGCTGATTCCAATATCTTCATTAAGACCTGGAGACTGGGTCTAAAACAATCTGTGAAAGGTGGTTATCCCAGTACTGAGATATCTTGCTGACTGGTTTTTATGCAGCACCCAGGACTTAACAGAATTCCCTTTTCTCTGGGCCAAACCTTGCCTCGAGTGCGGCTGAAGGGAAACCCTCCTCATCATCCAGGGACCCAGAGCCTAGTTCAGCATTTGTGACATTAAGCTGACATCTTACTTTTCTTGTGGGTATAAAACTTGTCTTCTGGACCATCCTTGGATCTCTTGATAATTAGTTTTCCCATTTCCACATCCACTTTGAGTTGCATTTTTGAGAAAATTCCTAGGGAGTCAGTTTTCACCTAGTAGAATACAGAGAGGTTTTCCATGAGGAACTTTCTACACTTCAGTCACATGTCTTACAAATGCAGCAATTCCCTCAATTCCTGGACATATATCATTATGCCAGTCTCACTAGACATTTCTTAGGCATTTTTGTGGTGCCAAACAGCATCCAGGAATAGCTGTTATCTCTGTGGCAGCACAGAAGATTTCCCTGGAGCTGAGATACTGACATAAATCTGCATTACTGTCCTTCCACATTATGATCAGCATCGTTAAAAGAGTAAATTTACCTCAAAAGTGACAGGAGGGATAAGGGAGCGCCGGTGAGTTGAATCAGGACCTTCAATCAACAGTGTTTTCACCTGTAAAATAATTATGTGTAATTCATTGCATTTGGTGATTCTGCACTACTGAGAGTAATGAAATCAGAACAAAGCAATCTAACTGTGGCAGAGAACTGCACTGATGATGAACAAGAAACAAACTAGAGACAAATGAGAAGAAGATTATATAAAATAACAAGAAGATTATATAAAATAGCTTGAAAACTCTACCTTTTCTTCAATAGAAGACAGCAAAGAAATCAGCTGGTTGAGTTTCAATACAATATTGACTGGACTTGCTTCACCAAGCATCTGAAATCACAGCACAGGAACAAAAAGAGAGAGGGAGATGGGTTATTACCAAGCCCACAGAGCACAGCCTGGAGTGCAGTCCCAGGAACACCTCACACAGCCCGAGGAGCAGCACTTGTACCTTTGCCACTCTGATCTATAACAGGCAGCACAAGAGCACAGAACATGCAGAAGTGTGGGAGCCTGGAAGGGCAAATCTGCAAACCTGTTCCATAGGGTTGAGGCAGCTGGCCATGCATGGAAGTCAGCCTGCTGCTGGGCACAAGTTTGCAAGACCAGGCCTGGGGCTCAGCATACAGAAGTCCTGGACTTTTGGTTTTCTGGCAGGAAAAGTCATGGGGACTTAAGTGAGTCGCTATAGGACACGAGAAATAAAGACGCGTGCACACTGCAACTCAAAAGGTGAAAAAGAACAAAGTTTAATTTCTGACTCCATATATATAACTTTCCAAAAGTGACAGTGGATTGGAGGGTGACAGTGCCACCTCTCCAACAACACTGGACAAACTAACAGTCCATCAACTTTCTCCACCTACATGAAAGAATGAAAAACAATAAGTTGTTTACAGAAAAGTGTGTGAGAAAGTTGGAAGCAGGAATGAAAACATCAGAAGGCATAAACATCTTAAAAAATCAGGGCGACATAAGTGGGCTTGGGAAAAGAAAGGATGTGGCAGTGAAAAATCCTGGAGTGAGGTTTATGGAAAAAGAACTGTGTAATGCCAGCCCACATTCTGAGGGAGGATGGGGAGGTGGAAGTCCTCAGGCAGTTGGTGGCACTTTCCTCTAGAACAGGAAGGGGGAGCAGGTGGAGAGGGCTATGGGATAAGTGAACTCACTTATCACAGGATAGAACTCACTGTGTGCCCTCTGCACCGCAGCAGAAAGAGGCTGAAGTGAACAGAAGTGGCATGTGCTCACCTGTGCCCCACTGACCCCATTGACAGCCACCCACACACCTTGTCCTGCTCTTCCCATCTCCCAGTCTCCTTACCTGGGAGCGCTGGTGGGTACCAGGATGCAGCTGCTGCTCAAACACCTTCTGGATGGACTCCAGAGATGGGAGAGTCCTCGAGGCCTCACTGGGAACACAGACATAGCACAGGTCTAAGGCTGGGGCTGGCTCCCTAGGTCTGTTCCCACTCCAACAAAGCCACACAGACAAGATGACAGGCACACGTTCACACTGGGTCTGCCCTCCCCCAGCAAATCCCAGCTGCTTGGTGACATGGTCAACAGGGCAGTGTGAGTCAGGCAGCTGACTTTGCCTTGCAAAGCTGAAACATGGCCATACTGGCTGCTCCTAGACTTTGCTTAGGAGGTTCTAACTTGCTAAATCTCCCCAGGAAGGTCTCTCTTCTCTCTGGGCAAAACCTGAAGGTATGGTGTACAAGCAGCATCAAGCCAACTATGCCAACTTGTAGATCCAAGTGCACTGAAATGCCTCAGAGCCCAGCACAGCCTGGTGCCTCTGAGCACTGCAGCCATGAGAGCAGCTCGTTTCTGTACAGGGCCTGCACAGCTGCTGAGGACAATGCTGGGGACTGTGCAAAGAGGAAACTAATTCGCAGATATTTCATCTCACATGACAAAGAGGGGCTGGGCACATCGAGGGGGTGGAAGAGGCAGCCCTTGATCTCCTGAGCAGAACCATTTACAAGTAATAATGACATTCCTCCAGCACTTCACAATGAGATTCCACAGGATGCTCATTTGTTGAAACTCTGCTGTGTGAATTTGGCACAGAAGCTGCATGCTGATAATGACAAGACTTATCCCAGAAAGAGCAGCCAGGGAGCACAGGTCAAAAGGAAGGTGATGGTGGTGAGCAGCACTAGGATGCTTGCACTGTGTCTAGTCAACAGTGGACATTAATGATTTTCCTCACTTTCCTAAGTCTGAATGGACTGGATTTTAGCCCATCTTTGTTATAGAAAGTGCTCCAAAGCAAAAGTGTGCCTACCTGGAGATATTTGTCTAGATGCTGAACCAAGGATGACTAATTGCCTAAATTAAACACTCATGTTTGACATTTCAGTCTGAAAGACTTGCCATGGGACACTCAGGAGTATAAGGCACATGTAGGAATCTGATTCTGCTAATTTTATTCCTCCAATGCCACTATTCAGCTCTGGATCACCTAGGACCAGTGTCACTGCAAACAGTTCTGGCCCCAAACCAAAGAGTCCTATGGATTTCTGCAGCCATGGAGTCAGACGCCAGGAGGCTGCAAGCAGTTGCAGGAACGCTGGGTGAAGTTTAATTTGAGAAAAGTGAAAGGCTATTTACTGTGATGTGCAGGCCATCTCTTGAAAACACAGCAGCAGCTGTTTGAAGCAACTCAGAGGGAAAACTGCCCTCTGTTCACAGTGCAACAGGTAGGCTGTGTGCAAGGAGGAAGAAGAGCTCCTGTGGGTGTTCAAGCCCACTAAAACCACAGGGAGTTTTTAATTACACTTGTAACTTCTTTTGTTTTCTTCTCTTGACAGTATAAATACCCTTAGTGATCTTCATTGAAGTGTCAGAAGCCTGTGTGTCCACATGCAGTTGCACAAGTGTGTAGTAAGTATGTCAAGATGGACTGAACTGACACCATCATCAGTCCTTTATTAAAAACTTCTCATGCCTTCTCTCAGACAACTCTGACTCCTTTCCTCATTAGCTGCTTCACACAGCACTGACTCCTTTTCTTACAGGCAGCTCCACACAGCACTGACTCCTTCTCTCCTCAAGTTTCCTTCTTTCTGCATGACTGGCTAACCCCAACCTGTCCCTTACCCAGCCACCTAACCCTGTGTGTCCCTCACACAGCATCTTCTTAACTTATCTGCCCCTTGCAGGACTAATGTCTCTTACCTCCTCACAGCACAGCCAGCACACTCCATCCCAAACTGCAGCAGACTCTGGGTCTCAAACTCTAACTGCAACTTGTGGCCAGCTAGCCCACTCTTTTATAACACCCATCCCCATTAGGCAGGCAAGGCTGTTTCCACTCCTCAGTAATCAATACAGCTGTAATTACTTGAGGAAAATTGCCTTGCGCACTATACTTACAAACTATTTTCCCACACAAGTGCTGGTATCACAAGTGCTTGAAAAACTGCTTTAAAAACTCTATGTGCAAATTATCTATTGAGGGAGAATAAACAAGAATATGCAGTGCAGCAATTGATGACCAAATGATGGGTTCAGACAGTAGCAGATTGAATAGATCACTGTTGGTGTTTTTCACTGGAAGCTGAACAAATCCCCTTGCACGGGTAGTCCCTGCTCTCTCTGAGTCAGCTTTCCAGCTGCTGAAGGATTCCTCTAGCCAAGGAAACCTTTGTGTGGCAACTTCTTTAGCACAGAATGCCTCACAAAAGTACCCATCAGCCTTACAGGTCTTGGTTTTGTTTGTGAATTTCCAGTATAAGATCTGCCAGAGGGAGCAGCCTCTCCCCAGGGTGGCTGTCCTGGTCTTCCAGTCTCTAATAAGGAGATGTGCCATGGCTGTCCTGACCCCCTTGGCCACTGCTAGCCCTAGAAGATAGTAGCAGCAGTAACAGCAGAGTTACAACCAGCTTTCTTAGTCTCTGATGAACACTGTGGTCCAGGCCTTGCTAAATTAATCAGGGACAAAGGGTGAGGGAAGAGCTCACAAACTTTGCACTCTGGTCTGCTGTGGCCCAGCTGTACTTGAGCCGTTTGGCCAGATGTGCATCCTGTCCCTGTCCATGGGCAATACCTGAACTGCCAAAGGCACAGACTGTTCACAAACAATTGGTCCAGTTCTTCTCCCAGCCCCACTGCTCACTATAAGCTCTTTCCTTCTCCTGACCACTGAGCAGCTCCAATACTGTCCCCTCTGCCTTGCTGACCTCGGCAGTCGCCACCCACCCATAGCCCAGGGTCACAGCACGGGGCTGAGGCAGCAAAGGGCACTGGATGCTCCTTTCCCACAGTGACTGCAGCGTGTCTGAGCATGACCCTGAGAGATAGCACAGCTGACCTCTGTGAAGTGGGGAGAAGCCAGAACACAGATCATAAAACTCTCATATTCACAGCAAGTCTGTATGGCTCCCCAGCAGCTGGGCCAGCCCAGCCACAAGGAGTATGTGCCGCACACTCATAACCCTCAGCACTGCCAGGAAATTCAGAGGAGCTGCAGCTCCACTGCAAGAGCTCTGCTGTGCCGATTAACAGCTCAGGGGCTTTTGTTTGGTTTTTTTAACCTATTCTCAAATAGTGTGAAAATAATGGAATTGGACATTAAAAGAAGTCACCAAGAAGCAGCCTAGGAATAACGTGTACTTTCAGCTGGAATTCCCTGCACAGCTGAAGGAAACTCAGGGAAATAAAAACTAAGTTTAGGGAATACCACTGACAAAATTTGAGTTCAGAAGTCACATAAGGGAAGTGAAAGTAATGAGACGGACTTGTCTTTATAAACAAACTGTGGGTCTGCTGATAAATAAAAATAGATACTGACAGATAAAATAAACAATGGGAAGAATTCCACTGATTGATGAAAGGAATAAGAGGGATTTGTCTTTACAAACAAACTGTGTTTCTGATGATAAATAGAGGTAGATACTGAGAGATGAAAGAAGCAACAGGAGGAACCATAAATTCCAAAGGAATTCCACTGATTGACACAAGGAAAAGAAAAGGGGGGGAGGGGTATATATTAGAAGGGGGTCTGTATTAAGCGATTCAGGAAGTCCGTACCTCTCAAGTACCTCAGCCAATGAGGAAAGAGAGAGGGAAATGCGGCCAGGAAATTAGGATAAAAAGGAGGCTGTGTCCTCTAATAATTTGACAGACCCCAGGGTAATGCGCCATGGCCTCTCCCTTTATTCAAATAAAGTAACAGGACTCCTCTGTCTCCTTTCTGGACATAAACCTCTGGTGTTTGTGGATTAATTTTCCTGATTGAAGTAATCTTAAACCCTAGACAACCTCAGAGATTAAGAGTAAAACAGTAGGATATCAAAGCATCTGATAATTAGCCAGCTGAAAATAAGCAAGTAATTTGGTTGGATGGTAGAGATCCATGAGAAAATGTGAAGAGGGAGATGTTCCTCAGTGAGACCTGACAGGGACTGAAAGCAGCCACAGCCTGCAGTTCTGGACCATCATGGAAAAATTGAGAAGGCAGCTCCAACAAACTAAAATAATGCAGGTGTGGGGAGAAAATTCTGGGGTAGTAGTAGCAACAAGGCTACTTGCATCCCCTTTCTTTCATCTCTCCACGTGCATTTATGAGGAACAGGGTTGTGAAACCCAGATAAGCTGAAGTAGAATAAGAAGTTGGAAATGGGAGAAGCCAAACATTGCAACAGCATCACTGGAGGTATTTTAGTAACACAAGACTCTCACTTGTGATTTCATTCGAATTGAGTTTCCATTGTTCAGGTTTATTCTTAGCTGGCCACCTGGGTCTCCCTCCCATGCGCATAGAGAAGCAAAACGCTCAGGCAGGGTGCAGAAGGGCAGCTCTTAGTACACACTGTCCTCAGTCCTCACAGGGGCTTGTCTGTGGGCAGCTGGCTTCTAGGAGAACAGGATCAGGCCAGCAGCACAACCGGCCTCACCTCTGCATACACCAGAGAGATGAGTATGGCCAGCCATGGAGAGAAGTGTGGAAACGTGCCCTCTGCTACAGAGTGCTCCAAGAGCTTTGCACAAGTGTGGGCTGGTCCCTTTGCTTACAATCAGCAAGAGGGAAATACCATCCTTCCACCAGAGAAGGAGGGAGCTCTGCAATGTTCTAGCACCCTGTCAGTTTTTCTATTTGTGACATGGAAGGTCTACAAACCGGAAAGGTAAAATTTGTAGAGTCAAGAGTCTAGGCTTGGTCCTTTTTTCATTTGAGCTGGCCTTCACCAGCATCAGTGGAATCACTCCAAGTTCACAATGCATTAGTGGGAAGGAAAATCAGTGTTTAAAATCTAGTTATACACTAATTTGTGCTTGTTTCCATAAACGGCTTGTGCTTGACAATCCTGTGGGTGTCATTTATGCATCACCAAATTATGCAGTTAATCGGTTAGTGCATTTTTTGTTTTGTTTTCTTTCCTTTCTAAACAAAGCATAAAATATAATACTCCGCTGTCTGAAACCACCTAGAAGGAAACTTGTCAGAATTGTTTCTTCTATATAGATTTCATATCTTTGGACCAGCATCACAGGTCATGAGATCTAAATATACTGCTTTTGAGGGCAAGACAATTTCCTATGCCAGAAACGAGGGTTCTGAATGCATACATGTGGAACCTTTGTTAGACTACAGTGTTATGGCATTACACTCTGAAAACCACCTTCTAGTTACCTGAAGAGTCCTTTGCAAAGAGCTGTAAGTAATTTCTTCAGTTGAGGAAGATTGCTTGAGCCAGTCTGCACCATCTCCAAGTCACTGATGATGTGAACTCGCAGGTAATCCTGGATGAGTTTAAGATGCTCGTCAGAGACACTGTGAAGGAAACAGACAGGTCAAAAGCCAGCTCTTCTCTCTACTCCCAAATATCAAACAGCTTTCTTAGTTTTCTCAAATTCCCACTGTTTAGGCACATGGCTAATAAACCAAGTTCTCTCAGATATTACTCATCCCTTTATATTAGAAAACTATACTTCAGTGGAGAAAGTATATGGGTGATTTTAGTAATTCAGAAATGTATTTTTTCTAGACAACAGCTGGAGTGACTGTAAACAGCAGTCAATGCACTGTTGATCTGATTCTGTTCTTTATTTGGTAGTACAAAGGAGGAGTAATTCTGTTGAATCAAACAGGTCCTTAGCTGTCCCAAACACAGAAGCCTAGTGAGCACAGAACTGGGCTTAAGGCTGGTTTAGCAGCCCTGTCACTTGCCCTTCCTTACCTGCTTGTGTCCTGGTACTGCAGTCGCTGGAGTAGTGTCTCGGAAAGGGACAGTTTATTCACATCTGCCACCCGGGTGTTTTCGGGGAGAGAAGAGACCTCCTTTGGCTCACTGCTTGGCACTGCCATGAGGATGTTGCGTGGGGGCAGGACAGGAGGTGTGGGTACCAGGTCTAGCAAGAAGGAAAGGAAAGGCACAGTCATTCCAGCATGGAAACTAGACCTCTTATCCATCACCCCAGGCAGGACAGAGCCCACCCTGCAGGGGCAGTCTTTGCAGAAGCCATCTCTTCTGACAGGTCTGTGGAGGGATGTCAGAGCAGGGAAGCTCAGGCCTCAGCACTGGCCCAGCTGTGTTTCCAGGGATGGCAGTGCTGTGAGAGCAACAGGATGAAGTGTTAGGCTTGGACCTCACATGCAGGCAGCGCATGCCTCTGCCTCTACCTGCAGTGAACTCCACCCCAGCCCATCTGTACAGCAGCTGTGAAGGTTAATTAGTTAAGCTGAATATAATGCTTAGAGAACATAGCTGTAACCTCACCCATGTCATTCCCATTATCATGGGGATCTGCTAATAAGGCAGAATGGATGGAGGGATATAATAGAAGGACCACCAGAAGCTGCTAATGGAAAGAAGTGAATAGCTGAAGTAAGCAAACAGAGATGGAGAAAATAGACCCCATGACCCAGTGCATAGGGGCTGAATATCCTGCCTTGTCTTGCGGGCATTGAGTTGGAAGGAAAAAAGGATTTTCCTGCTGTGTCATCCTGCTGCTCAGCATATCTCCCTCTCCTGGGAGAAGAGTGAGTTCATCTCCCTGATCCCAACCATGGTTACCTTTTTTTTCATACCAATTGCTACAACACTTTGTTACACATGTTGTATTACAGCTGGTTGACTTGTGAGGTTTTGTTTGGTTATTTCCTAATGGTGGAATTTGCCTTACGAAAAGACCCCCAGGACTGTCCCACTTCTTCTGGGCCGGTGCTGTGTGATTCAGAGCCACCACAGCACTGAGCCATGGGTGGTTAATCTCCAGGGTGCTCATCTTCCACCTCTGCAGTTTCACATCTAAGATGACCAGACATCTGTAGGCCCTACATGGCTCCACCATGATGGCACAAAGTGCCTTAACTAAAACTAAATTCTGTACATGAGCAGCCTAGACCCAATGCTAATCTCTCTTCATCTGAAGGCTCTTAGTCTTGGCTAGAACTTCATTCCCTGCTGCTTGCCTCTCTCTGTATTATTTTTGCTGTAGTTCGCTCCCCGGCCCTGGGAGTTGGAGACTCAGTACAACTGGCAAAAACCCAGGAACATCTTTCCTGAGCAGCTTTGCAAAATTTTGTTCTATTTCTTCCAGAAAATTGCATATCAAAATCTTCCACATCCTGTTAGATATACAGTGGGTTCCATCAAAGGGTTACACAGACACTGGGTTGCACAGGCACATCAATTTGCCCTAGTTCACAGGGCCTGCCTGTCTGTCCCAGGGACTGTGTCCTTCAGACAAGTTTGATTGCAGTGCTCATCATTTCCAGACAGACACCAGACAGGACAGGAAGGATGGCGCTGTGGACATGACCTTCCTCTGGGAGAACTACGACAGATCCAAGGGGTGATCCAGGAAAAATCCAAGGAATGATCTGAGACCAGTGAGTGTCAGGAGCCCACAGTGGCATTTGATATAAAATAGTTGGGATGATGCCAATCACACCTCTTCATCATACACTTGCCTCTGTACATGGAATTAGACTGTCTGCCATCTGCCACTGCCAGTGCAGTGTACTCTGCTTAGGACTGTCAAAAATGTCCCCTAGAGTAGAGCAGCTGAGGGATTTCAGATGCCCCTCAGCAGCTGCAGGTGCGTGGCACAGCAGAGAGATGTGCTCCAAGCCCCAAGGGAGCATCTCTGTTTTGAGAGAGGCCTTACAGATGGAGGACAAGGAGAGGGTGCAGAGGTATGGGAGATGGCTGGACATAAACAGCTGGAGTCCAGATAAGGACACCAGATTAACCACTCCCACACCAGATGCAGTATACTTCCACAGACGGTCTCAGTGTATTCCCTCAGGTGAGCTAAACTGATGCTCCAGGTGCCATACCACAGGAGACATGAGGGTTTACTGCTGCAGGGCCTTGCCAGCTCAGGCCTCTCTATGCTCTGCTCTATTTTATGTCACAACATGTTCTAATCTCCTGCCTGCACTGCATATCTCCAGTCAAGAGGTATGAGTCAAGGGTCTGTATCACCAAGTCACATCATGGGTTTCTTACCAGCATCCTCCTCCAGTTCATCAGCAGCCTCCTCCTCTTCCCGTGGCACTGGATATTTGAGATGCCATACTAGACCCATGTTCTCCTTCTTGTAATACTCTATCAATTCCTCCAGGTTCTGAAAATACTTCACAGGAACACCCTCTGATGCCTGAAACAAAACACAGAGGCAGTCATGGCATGGGATTTCCTACCACACAAACATTGTCCCTTGCAGAAGGAAAAACAAAGTCATAGAGAGAGGAAAAAGCCACTGCTGCTGCCCAGAAGAGAACCTGCCCTGCTCTTACTGCCCATCTGACCACAGGCTCTGTGCAGAACAAACAGAAACAGATAAGCTCACACGTTCCAGCCAGAGTCAGAACAGATGCCAACCTTAAAGGCTCACTGATGCCAAATGGAAGAGCTCTCTCACTGGGTTCAGGGTGATTGGCTTCACAGCAAAGGAGGAGTTTAAAACAAAATAATTCTCCCATGTTAATCTTTGTATTCTCTCTTTTACTGAGCACAAAGCCCCTAGACTATGTTATATTTTGTGGTATCCAGGAAGAATTTTTCTGTGAAATTGCAAGGTAAACATGGCTAAATCCAGATGTTAGCATCCCTTCCGGGATTCAAAGGCTCAGAACTGGATTCAAATGAAACAAGGTACTGCCCCACACAGAAATGCTGGGATGGAGGTTTAGAGAGCTGCAAGGACTGCAAACACACATGGCATGACACTGTGTGTGCCAGCTGAATTCTGTGACCAAACCTGTCTTGAGCACACTCTGGCCACTAATCTCAGCAAATGGTTACCCACACAGGCCAAATACAGGGATAAGGTTTTAGAGCGTTCAGAGCCAAAGCTTCAGTGTAATTATATCCACACACTGGCACAAACAGTGACTCTGCCAGCAGGAACAGCTGCTATCCCTGCAGCTCTGCCCCATCGTTTCAACCACAGACCCTACCAAAGACAGACATGATCTGTCATGGCTCAGCACAGACCTTCTGACCATGGGAAAGGACCCTGCATCACCTCCCAAACTGGGCTGAAATGCCATCCAATCCTAAGGCTACAGCAACACAGCCAATGCTCTGATCCCTCTCCTTGGGGCACCCTCTTCCTGGCAAGGTGCTCCTTCCAGCCAAAAAGTTTTCCCACAGAAACCAACCAAGAAGGCCCTGTCTGTATCTGCCATAAAAGATCAAGATGTGGGGGCAGAATGATGGAGAGCAGTTGTTTTCCATCCCCATGAGGCTGTTGTTCTTGACTTAAAAGAGCAACACAGGGAAATGTTCACAACTGGGCAATCTGAAGGAAAACCTGATCACCCCAATGGCAGGCTTGACTGGCACTCTTTTGCATGTCTAAAACTAGATTTTGCATAGGAAACATGTTTAATTAGTAAGGAATTAAAGCTGTGCCTCCAATTTGACATAACTTGTTACAGACATTCTGCCTCTGACTAACAGGCAGGATATTTAAATTTATTTTGGGATTGCAATGATTGCCTGTAAAAACTAACACACACAAAGTTTCAATACATGTTTGAACAAGCTTATTTACTTGCCATTCATCTTTTCTCAGTTTCTTATCCTCTGTGAACTTTTTTGTTTGAAAGGCAAATGTAGAAAATCCAAGAAATTAAACAGGCAAGATGTGAGCAAAATCCACAGCAGAACACTGGAAAATGTCTTCAGTGAGTCCTAGCAGCAACAAGATTTCTTTTTAACTTTTCCTACAGAATAAAATCTCAGGCCAGAAATTAGGACAGTGCTTTCAATGGTGAACTGCATTTGAAGTCATCAGTGCCCTCAGGCCTGGCATTAAAAATACTTTTCATTTTTAGCTACACCTGCATGTCTTTAAAGGCTCAGCAAGACACATATTCACAACAAACATGGGTGATGTTTCTGTGAGCTCTGCCTGTACTGCCTCCTTTTCTGTCTTCCACATAACTGCTCCTGCATTTAACAAGATTTATTATTCTCATACACTGGAAAATTTCATATTCACCATGAAGGCAATGCTTGGGCAAACACTGGATTATATTTTTGTGAGGCCAGAGATGTTGAAACAAATCATAGGTTAAAATTTCTCATTATTCTACCCAGCGTAGGCCAAATCCTGCTCTGCTAGAGCAGCACAGACTGAACATTTGGAATGACTTCTCATTTACACCAGTTAATGCAAATAGTGTCTGAGTCCTCCCAGACTCTTCTGCTTCTTGGTGCCAAGTGTGAAGGTTGAGAAGCAGGGAAAACCATCAAGGAAAAAACAGCTCTAATCCATTGTATGAAAGTGCTGCACTGGAACAGACCTGGAATAGTTCAGCCAGTCTTCCATGTTTCTCTGTTCATCTTCCATGCAGTACCTTCTTCTGCTCTGAAATCCCCATTTTTGTGATTATTCATTGACCAGCACCCCCCCAGCAGCCCAGAGGGCACTGTTAGAAGCTCTGGTGACAGGATGGCAGCACGCTCAGCCTCCGTGCCCTGCCATGGCAGTGTTATCCACACTTCACCCTCTGGATTACCCTGCCTGGGCTGCCTTCACCCACCTGCAGCCCCCATAGATGGGCTGGAACACCTGAGTTCTAGCTTGGGCTTGGGAGAGCTTGCTTTAGCCTAAGCTACCCCTAAGGGCACCTGGGAAAAGGCATCAGCCCATCAGACCACACACAGAGACCCTAAAATCACCAAGGACAAACAGGTCAGGGTTTGCCATATGCATACCTGTAGGAAGAAAGCTTTGCTGTTGGTGCTCTCTCACCTCTTGAATTACTGCAGCCTACTCCAGTCCTCCTTTTTCCAAACTTGTCCTTCACTTTCCTTTGCTACTTCACCACCTGCCTGCTTCCCCAGATCTCCCCTGACTGTGTCTGAAGGCCCCTATCCTGTCCCTGCACAGCATCCCTGCCACCCTCAGTGCCCAAACACTGTCTTCTAAGCTTTGTTCTGCCCCTCAGCTCCTGCTCTGCCAGGGTGCCTGCAGAAAGACAGACTGCCATGAACAGTTCTTGTAAGGCCAAACAGAGTCTTGATACAAGTGGTAAGAAAGGCTGAATTAGCACTTTTTGCTGCCAAGGATAGTTCAGTCTCTGAAACTGTCCTGGTCTCTGTGGTAAGCAGGAGCATTTTGCAACAGGCCTCCTTCCTCTAACTCACTGCACAGTCCAAAGCCTGTGTTCCAGCTCAAATTCCCCAGCATGGCCATCAGCCCTAGCTCTTGTGCAGCCTGGCTGGGTGCACATGAGCAGAGAGGCTCTGCTGTTACACACCTCTTCTACTCTGTTAACTTGGCCCACTGAGCCCAGCCACCTTTCTCAATGAAGTCCCCCTTCTCATCCCTCAAGGATAACTGGAATTTGTGGCCATGTCAAGGAGCTGGTCTTTGCATGCATCTGAATCCAGATGCTCATTCCAAAAGAGAAGCAGCCTCCATCCCAGCAGTTCCAGCTCCTCTGACAGCCCACCTTTCCCAAGTCCAGTCGGGAGAAAAAGGACTAACTCCACATGGCACACAGTAAAATAAAGGACAGCATTTCATATTTTAAGACAGAATTCATCAAAGAACTGAACATGTGGCCTGAGGAGCTGCACAGAGATAGTGAGAGCTGAAAAAAGAAAATGGGGAACCAGCAGGGTCAGGAGCTCCGATCAGTCATGGCCATGCACGTGGGCAGCCTCAAACCTGCTCAGCACACACTCATGGTGGGGGAGCTCAAGTGTCCTTCCCCACTCCACAAAAGGCAGTGGCAGCATCTTGCTACACATCAGCTCAGCTATCATGAAAGTCTGAAAGCAAAATCACTGGAATATTCGCATTCAGTTTCTTTTGTATTATAATTGTTATTATTTGCAATAATAAACCTCAACAGAGGAAGCATGCGGGAAGGGCTGCACCCCTCCAACACACAGCCATGCCCAGCAGCCCTCTCTGCCTTTTGCCTGCACCATGAAACGAGCTCCTCTCAGTTCAAACACCCCCCAAACATCCCCACTCCCCACTAGAGAGCAGGGCACCCTGCTTTGTGCTGTCTTCCTCTGCACAGAGACACAGCAAACACTGTACATTTTTTGAAATGGGAGAGAGAACAGTAAAACCAAAATTTTATTGCACTTGCTTCTCCCCTTGGGGAGGGGATGAGAACATAGCCTGCATGACAGATAATAGTCATGTTGTTTGGCACACAAGATACCGCCTGTGCTGCATGAGCCCCTTCAAATTCAACAGCTCATCATTTTGCTCCCAGCCACAGAGCAATATGACCATGGCTGAGGCTGTGGTGTATTTCCAGCCAGCACTGCCTTGGACTGCAGGGATGATGCCTGAGCAGCATCAGTGGAACGTGAAAAGTCTGGTTCAGTAATATTGCTGTGAGGTTGTCAGATCAGATGACCGCCCTGAGGGTTGGTCTCTGTCAGCAAGCAAGGAAAGCAGCCCAAATCTGGGACATCTACTAGGACATCTGCTTTCTTCCCACTTGAACTTGTGGCAAAGGTTTATAGGTGGGAAAGGAAAAGTGGTGGTGGATAGATAATGAAGTAGTGGTATTGAGTCAGGTTGTAGATGGTTGTGGAGCACATTACCAAAAACTGGATTGATGGTAAACTATTAATAAACATCCTCCAGGCAACTGCACTGGATGACAGGAGTGAGGCAAAATGCAGCCTAAACTTTACACAAGTTCTGGATTTTGAGACAGGAAGCAGAGGCAGAACAGGGCACTGTGAGCAAACCAGAGCAGGACAGGGCAGCGCAGAGCAAGCTGGAGCCACCCCAGCACGGCCAACAATGAAATCCACTTCCCGCCCCCCTGCCTGCATTTAGTAAGTAACTGTTTCCTCAGGGTTATCACACGCTAGATCTTGTTTTAATTGCGCAGTGAATTGTTTAAAGTCATTATAAACTGGTTGGCAAGTGTCATCTCCATGGAAACACACACCATCCTCTCACAGGGAAATATGCTCACAGGGCTGATGGGACACCAGAGAGGTGTGGAGGGCAGGCTCTCCTTCCATAGAGATTCTTCCATCATCCTCACTGGTACCTAGGCTTTGTGCTGATGGCAGCCACAACATATGGAAAGGAAACACCTAGTGAAGGTATGCATTTTAGAGAACAGGCCACAAAACAGCAGAGTTGTACACAGGAATCTGGAGAACAGTGAATCAGAGACTAAGCAATTTTATAGTGGGAAGCTACATCCAAAGCAGAAGTCTCTCCACGATCTATTCATGAGAATGTTGTACAAGATGCAAGAAGAAAATCTTCTGCTGTACTTAGTTCCATAAGGCTTTAGCTGGACTTCTGTGGCCAGCTTGGGGCACCAATTCTTATGGAACATATAAAGTACCATAGAAAGTCCCAAGGAATATTTTCAAGGAAGACTGAAAACTTGGAAAATAGGTTTCACACAGAAAGCTCGGAAGAAAGGGACTTGTATGGTCTGGCAAAGGGACAGCCTGGAGATGTCACAGCAGCAGTCTTACAAGTTTTAAATTATCTTCCAAAGAAGATGGCAACCAGAGGTGCTGCAAGGCCCTGAGGGACAGCAGTGCCATGCACCCAGGCACTCCTCACAGCCAGCTAGGGAGTGCCTGATCCTGCCTCAGCCCAAAACCAGGGCAGCACCAGGCTCAGACACCTGCAAGGCCTCCTGCCACTTTGAATTCTGTGACTATAGGAAGCCCTCTCCAAATCTCCCAGCTTCCTTTATCCAGATCCAGAACCCTTGAAGAGCATGGGTAAAGCTGAACATGACCATGCTTTTCACCACCAGCCCTGCCATTTCAACTGCATCCCAAACCACGACTTACAGATCTTCCACTTCTGACTCCAGCCCTTTTGGCTGTGAACTTTCTTTCCCACAGGATGTCTTGGTGTCTCCTGTCCCCCAGAGCCTGTCCCTGATTATGCATGTCCTTCCATTTTTCCATTTCCTCTAGTCTTCTGTGTGCTCACAGTACAATGGCTGAGCACAGCTAGCTACAATTTGCTCTTGTTTTCTTGCTGAACTGGCTTCTAGGCTGCTCATTTCATGAGGACAGGTACAATTAATGCCTTTAATCACT
This sequence comes from Buphagus erythrorhynchus, assembly GCA_013400855.1. Lineage (NCBI taxonomy): Eukaryota > Metazoa > Chordata > Aves > Passeriformes > Sturnidae > Buphagus > Buphagus erythrorhynchus. Next base: position 6,640 of record VZTT01005627.1, on the reverse strand, counting down.
AGACTTTGGTTAAATCTTGTGACACCCTTTTCAAATTCAACCACCTGAACTTTTCAACAGCTTTTTGTATGGCTGTGATAACCTGGTCTTCCTTTGTATCTGGTGTATTAAAGTAATGACATCTGGCCAAGAGAACTCCTTGCCAAAGACAATCTAATATGGGTTTAGTGAGGAGCAGCTCTGAGTATGGCTTTAAGAGAAGTTGCAAGTGGAGTATAAAGACATGAAGTAAAAAGATTTAAAGCCTATGCTAAACTAGGAGAGGAACTGGTTAACTTGGGGCTCATTACAACAATTGTATAAATAGATGGCACAGGAAGTCTGGGGCCCTCAGAAGGAAGAGGAAGTGTTTTCCTTTCCTGTGCCAAGGCACAAGGAGGAACTAGGAAACTGGTCATCTGGTTATATTGCTTGAGGCCAATCTTTTCTAACTAGAGTACCTTAAAATGGGTATTTAAACACATATATCAGCATTTCAGTAAGAGGCAATAAGTTTTCAAAGTTACTAAGTTCTTGCAAATACCCACCAGCCTAAATGGAAGTGGTAAATCAGGTCAATTCTACTGTGCTGAGAAAGGCTGGCAGGAAGTCTTCTCTTCTTTTAGATTTGAAAAAAAAATTATATTTTGAGGTTTGGAAAAAAGCTGTCTTCAAGACTGTCTGTTAGCTAGGAAGTCTAGGTGGCATTTTTAAATTGACATTTGGCTCTCATGTAGACAAGCTTTTTGTATTTCACTAAAGAAGTGAACCTAAGAGCTAAGAAATTCCTGGTAAATATTTTTAAAGCATTTTTTAGCAACCTGGCTGTGCTTCGGTTTCATTTTGTTAGCAAACCTGCCATATTTTTAGATCAAATCTTGTGCTAAGAAGTTTCAGGAGCATTTCACAAAAATGGGATTGTAGACAGGAATCGCAGCTGGGAGAAACAGCTACTTTCCAAAATGCAAGCCACCCAGAAATGTACTCTAATTTGAATGCAACACCTGGGGCTTGGAAGAAATGGAGCTACCTAGGAGCATAGAGGGAGAGAAGCAAGTGTGTGGCTGAAGAAAAGAGGGCTCCTGTGACCTGGAGGGTCAATAAAGAAATGAACTTTAATGAGAGGTGGGAACTTGTGGACTGGCAAGGGAGTTCTGCTGCTGGATAAAGCTCAGCAAGAGGGTCTCTGCCAGGGAACTAAGCATGAGAGAAGAGGTAAGGGGAGGAATCTAGTGAACATGGGCAGAGGATGCGGGTGGGTGACCAGAGCAGCACTTCCTCACTTGGAAAAAGATCACAGAAATTTTGGGGAGAATACCGCAGTGTAAGTGCAGTTATAAGTCATACACCTTGAATAATGTTGGAGGGAATGGAAGGCGAACAGTCCCTGAGTACTCCAAGGTGAGAGATGATGGAGGTTTTTTGTCTCATTCCACATTTGGTTTGGTCCTGATATTCAAGTTTGTTAATACATGTCACTTCTGCTGCAGTGACCTTTTAAGACTTTAGGTGAAAATCATGGAATTAATAGAGTTCTGGGAAAGAGGGATTCAGAATTTCTGAACGAGATGATTCACAGAAGGAAACAAGGAATTACAATTTAATAACAACTAAGTATGTATTACTTCTAGCTTGTGATCCTGGCTGAAAATCAGACATCCAAAAAAATCTGAGTTAAAAAAGGAAAAAAAAATACTGTATTATCAATTCTATAAAATTCCCTCTGTTCCTCCAGTGCAACTGAAGGATGCCAGTACATACTACCACAAGCTCCATTTCCTTAAGCATGATACTGACTTAAAGAGACTTTGTATATTAATTAGTCACACTCCACCATAATTCCATTCTTATTAACCATTATAAAAAATGGCAATGCTGAAGGTTTCCAATTTTGGGAAAGGCCATTTCACTTTTTCCTATGTGCAGTGTCATGGAAAGGACTCGAGGAGCACAATGCATTCTTAGTTTCAAATGTTTAACGTGTTCTCTGTGTGTGGAATGTGAGCCCAGTTGCAGTTAATGCTAAAAAAGATACTGACTTTCATATCTGCCACTGTTCATCTCTTCTGGCCATGCAAGACTTTTCCTCTCTGTGATCCCATCCAGGCTTTGTTCTGGCAGCCCAAAGACTAATCATGCTCACAGGTAGGCAGTGCTCCCATGGCAGAATTGGGACACTTGCAAATTAGGAGAGTCTGATGGAGGAAAGGAGTATTGAAAGGAGTTCTCAGTAGACCATAATTGGCTGCCAGATTTTTATCTCAAGTTCCTTGCTAAAATTCTACAGCCTAAAGGAAAACATATTAGAAGCTCTGGAAGGTAAAGGATCTGTGGAAGTCTTTTGCACTGGCATCCTCCACACATGATAAAGATGTAGATCATAAAAACAAGGTACTCAGATCCTACTTAAAGACCCCATTCCGCTCTGCTCCAGCACTCCATCCTTCATATAAAAAGTACGTTAATTGCCAAATATCCAACTAATATAGTTAGATAGAAGCCAGGAAGAACACCAAACAATTCCAGAAAGCACCAAGACCATGTACTTGGGATAGTTCTTCACATTCTTCATACTAAATAAACCATTCAAACTCCAGCCTTCAAAAAGATTTTGGCAATACAGCACACAATGATTCAGCTTGTAGCACCACAAAAAACCTGCTGAGCAAACAACCCTTTCAGCATTTCTCTGTGTTATAATAAATAAGATTTACATCAACAAAAAGCAAACAACAGTACAGTTCCATGATAGAACATGAAGGACTGTTATTAAATTTAGCTACAGGGTGCAAGTCAGATGAGTTGATGATGAATGAGCAAGGACTGCAGATCCATGAGGCTCTGATGCATCTTTTTTAGCACTTCTGTAGTGTGTAGGTGGAATTTAAGTAAAAGTTTTAGAGTATGCTACTTCTAAGAACTTTTGTGATTTTATCACAAGCCTTGTGCTTTTTGGTTCTCCACTGAAGAGCTTCAACACTTGAAGTCAAATTAAAATTTCCATTTTAATTTCTTCATAAAATGTCTAGCTCTAGTGCTTACCAAGATAAGCTTGAAAATATGAGTCCCCAAGAGCTATCAAGGCACTCAAGGCAGCAAATGCACCACAGTCATTGTTTCTGAAGGCACTTAGTGGAGATCATTGTTGTGATTCTGTCAGTGCTCTTGGCTGACATTAGCTGGGCTGGGAGAACTATTGCAGGTTACTTGCTTCTCCTGGAAGTTTTAAGCTCCCTTCAGCTTTTCCCTCTGTAGAAGGCAATAAATACATACCCAGGCAACCATGTGTAGTGTTCGAAGTCCTAGGAGAAAGAACTTTTCCCTGAAACAGGTGAAGACATGCCCACAATGGGTCTGTCTGCACAGCTGGGCAGGATCCCTCAGCCCACATCAATCTTATATTGAGTTCTAGAGATTTTATCCAATCTGTGCAGCAGATAGTGGAGGATCCATAATCAGATCTCTGTTTTCCCTATTGTCCTCTTGGCTGAATGAATCCCAGTTTCTAATGTCACCAAGCACTAAATATGCATAAATTACCTAAACTATCCAGTGGGAAAGGAAAAATGTAAGATTAAAGAGGTAATATTTATTGAAGATATGCTGCTGAAGCAAAGCAATGCAGGTATATGGGAAGCAGCTGCATGCACCACATTGAACTGTATCATTTTCTGGGATTGCATAATTCAAACCCCTAAGCAATGCACAGTAAGGGTAGGTGCCTTAGTTACAATTTCCTGTCTTCAGTTTGCAGAATTTCTCAGACTTTAGCTACAGCAACTGATTACTATGTTTGTGACACTAAGAATGACCACTTTCTTTCAAGGGGCTGTCCCTAATTTAATTCAGTTACTGCAAACCCCTAGTCAGCTGGAAACCCTGAGCCATGGCTGCTGACTGAATAGATACAGAACCCAGCCTGAAGGAGCACCATCTTTTAGCAAAACTAACCACAAAACTAAAACCAGAAAGAAAACACCCTTAAAACCCACTCTTTTTATGTTCTCCCCTGAACCACACTTCTGGAATAAAAATAGTGGATGCTACACATTTTTTGTTACACTTTGGCCCTTAAAATTGGACTCAGGGTTTCTGGGTTTGCATGCAGAGGAATGTGCAATGACAACAGGCTACCCGGTGCCTCTGTGAGCAACCAGTGCGTGCCTGTGGCTGCTGCTGTGTCTGATCACAAGGAACGTTTGATAAACATTTGTTAAATTTGTTAAACAGCACAGGTCACTACAGCTCCATCAAGTTTTGGAGAATAAGGCTTAATGCAGAGTTACTCAGAAAATTTAACTCAGGCTTACCAGTCTGCTAACAGAGAGATCAATCCAGCTGTGCTGCATGTTGGCTTTTAAAATAATGCAGAGGGATAGCTTCAGAACCCTGGGATGGAACAGACCTCAACCAGTTTAGACTTTCAGAGAAGAACCAAGACTGAAAACTCTGACAGAAGTACAAACTGAAGACATAAGAAGTCAGACAGCTGGGCAAAGTTCTGGGAACAACCAAAAGCTGCATTGTGACTTCATTCTTTCAGAGGGACTAAACCAACTGAGTCGGAGCTGTCTTTGCTAAAGTCTGTTTCATTTCCCTAAACTATTTTGTCATTTGAAATCAAGCCTTGCACGCATTTATGCAGCAATCTGAAAACTCAAAGATGCTAAATTTCGTTTAAAAGCTGTAGTAACTTCAATAACCAAAAGGTAAATTTGAAGAGTATTGGTGAAGCAGATCCTGTTTACCTAAAACGAGTGCAACCAGGACAATACTTTCAGTTGATATTCAAAGGTGATTGTATCTTTATATTTTACATTTTTCAGCAATACGCTGCAGCTCATGTAGGTTGTATTGGTCCCATTCCCAACAGGTACAGTGCAGACTGACTGAATGAGATCTAACTGGAGCCTCATACAGCACCAACAGTACAATAATTTCTCTTTCTTTGAGAAAATAACTCAAGACTTGCCTGTAAATGAGCACTTTCCTCTGTGGCTCATCATCCCTCAAAGCACAGAAGCAACAGAACACACCGTTTCATTACCACACAGCTAAGAGGAAATAATCTATTGTCTTCCTTAATACCTGAAACTGAGTTATGAAACTTCATCAGAAGTCTTTGGAAATATAAAATATTTTGTTGATTTGGCATAGCCTGGTTTTTGGTAGCTGGGGAGGGCCGCAGAAGTGGCTTCTGTGAGAAACTGCTAGAAGCTCCCACCATGTCCAGCAGAGCCAATCTCTGGTGGCTCTGAAGAAGGACATGATGCTGGCTCAGTCAGAGAGGCTGGTAACCTGAATGGAGAGAGAGGGTCCTTACTTCCAAACTAGAGCAGCCTATCCTTTGAGGACTGCACCCCATGGACGAGTGACCCATGCTGCAACAGTTTTGGAAAGACTGTTTGTCCCTGGGAGGGATCCCACGGCATAACAGAGGAAAAACTCCTCTCCCTGAGCAAACAGAAGAAGATTTGGGTGATGAACTGACCAAAACCCCCATGCCCTGTCTCCCTGCACTGTCAGTGGGAAAAAGGAGGGGCTGGGGGGGGGAGTAGGAAACATGTTTTATTGGCTTTTTTTACTTCTCATTATCCTCCTCTGACTCTGTTAATAATAAATTTACCTTATACCTTTAAATATGGACTTGTTTTGCTCTTAGAGTGTTGTCTCCCAGTCCTTATCTCAGCTCATGAGCCCTTCATTAATTCTTTTTCCTGCTCTCCTCTGCTCAACTGCAGCAGGAGAGGATGAATGAATGGATTTCATAGGTGCCTGGTGTTTGGCCAGTGTCAAGCCACAACAAATACATAAAGGATAAGACAATCAAATGGACTCAACAATGTGTGACTGATAACATTAAAGCTAATATCCATCAAATTACTGCAAAATGAGAGTATTTTCTTGTTGATAATGTTGTTTACATAAGTTTTCAGTTGTTTTTTCTCATCTATGAGATTTTTTCTGATAGCACATCCAGATAAAAGGAAAAGGGATTTCACTTCAGGGCATGCATGAACTTCCAAACACCTGATTACAGTTTTCTGAATGCTGAAAAACAAAATAATATCACTTTAACTTGATTAAAACCATATCCTCTGAATTTTTTTTAATATTTCAGGAAACTGGAAACATTCTGGAAGGGTTCAAACTAGACAAAAGCTGGATATGGTTTGTTTGTATGAAGAATTTTGTATACTGAGAGATTCAGTAGCAGGAATGTGCATGTTTCAGGAAATACCTAGTTCTCTTATTAAATGCTGCTTCTTTCAGCTTTCCAAAACCTGAAGTAGTGCATTAAGTTCATTACCACCTCAGATGCAAGTAAGGAAAAAACATTTTCCTTGTAATATAAACAGATTTGGATAGTTTGCAGAAACATGAAATATATGGATTTTGCTAAGCCCTGATTGTAATATATTTTCAGTCCTACACGTAAAGTGCTTTGCAAACTAATTTAAATCAACATTAAATTATGTTGAAAAATATTCAAATTTTAATGTCTAAAATTTTTGGCAATAAAATGAAACTTAACATAAATAAATCATGGTTTTGGACATACTAGAAATGTGCTGTCCTAACCATGCTTCAATGCATTGCTTACAGGTATCGTCTGGTTGTTCACTTGTCCTTTCTATCCAACAAAAGTGATCACCCTGAT
>VZTT01005626.1:64152-84871 GCA_013400855.1 Buphagus erythrorhynchus | reverse complement strand
TTTTTTTTTTCCAAGACTGAGAATGGTTTTCAAATCCATTAGTAGCCAGTTCACTCAAAAGGAAACAAAAAAGTGTAAAATTACCTTTTCTTCACGAGGAAAAATATGCATCCTTAAAGCCGCAGCGACCTTTATGCCATATTGCAAGTGCAACAATCCAAGAAAAGAAGAACAAAGAAACTTGACTTGAAGTATGGTTTCCACAAGAGCCAAAGAACAATCTTCAAGGAACAACATGACAACATCCCTTAGACAGTGAGAAGTTGCATCCAGTGGATGTGCCAGGTGGAAGATGTCCCCATTCCCTGCACATTTTCATTTCTTTGAAGCATGTGTGTTCACACACTCCAGTTGAGGACACCCAAAGCAGTTTCCCAGGAACTGCAGGGACAGCGTTTCCTCAGTGCTGTGCTGCCACCAAACACATTTCCCACTGATTCAAGTTGCTGTTGGCATTGAACTGAGCAGTGACACGCTCCAAAAACTGCCTGCCAGACCTCACCAGCTCCCTGTCAGGCAGCAGTAGGATGGCTGCTGTCCTGATACCTTTGTTTTGGAGCCCAGGTCTTCAAGACTGAAGAGCCAAAGCAGCTAAACCCTGGTGGCTGCAGTTCAGCAGTCACTGAAAGCTCCTGATGCCTGGCAGCTCGTGCACCTTTTCCAGGTGCCTCTTACCCATACTCTGGTGAGGATTTGATTTCCTTTCTGAGACAATTTCATGGCCCTCCTTACATCAGATTCCAGAAAATTCCGTGCAAGTACAACCAAGACCTGGAGAGACAGGAAGACATCTCGAGCAAAAGGGATCTGTGGGGCACACTGGGGCAATGAGAGGGAAGGGAATATCTGGGAGTGCAAAACACGAGGAGAAAGTCGAAAGGGCAAGGGAAGCCTCCAAATAACAGCATGGATCAGGACTAGCACAGTAACCAAAAATAGATCAAATCTGGTTTTGCTCCACCCTGGCTGGATGTAGCCCCCACCCATGGCATCCCAGGGTCTGACAGCTGGAATGGATGCTCTCCTCTCTTTGAAAAGGTTTTCCTTGCCCTCTTTGTACAGAAAACCCTGAAGGAGGTCATATTGGACAGGGTTCTGAGCAATCTCATGCAGTTCAAGTCCTGCTAATCAAAGTGGGGATTGGTCTAGAGATCTTTAATGGCCTTTCCAACTCAGACTGTTCTGTGATTCTGTGGGACTGAAACTTGAAGCATGGAATGGCTCACAGTCCCCATTTTCCTTTTCCACTTTGTTCTCTTGTTGGTTTGTTGGTTTTACCTTGAGAAATCCTACCTCCTCACCAGCAGGAAGAAAACCACCCAGGTAGGATCAAACCCCACATCCTTGGAGCTAGCCACGTGCAGGACAGCAGGTCACATCAACACAACAGTTTCTAAATAATGTTCAAATAAAGGGTCAAGGAGAACATCTCTGTGCCAGTAATGGGCTGACTATGAGCTGGAAACATTCCTACACTTATGTTGCTATAGGTTTGCTGTTTGTTTATAAAAACAGTATTTTTGATATTGTTGAATACAATATTGATATATTGTATTGTTGAATATAATGTTGATGTTTTCTTTATCAGAAATAGCTTATTTTTTTTAATCATCCTCAGAACGGTTCATGAAAACTCAGGGACCTGCCATCACAAGGCCACAATCCCCATATGATATTAAGAAATTTGTCATGTAATGAAAATTTAGGGTCTTCCACTGCAAGCTCAGCTACAACTTTTAGACTTCATTTTTCATTTTTAAAAATAGTCAATAGCTTATGGGGAATTCAATCAGACAGAATTGCTTTGAACACCTCCAGTCTGCGTCTTCATGTTTAAACTTATGCCAAGATCCCTTCCCATAGCTACACAGCATACTAGCAAGTAAAGAGATACCTGAGTGTATTCACAGCTATTTAATGCTCCTTTGCATCAGTTAAAAATGAGCTCCCTCCTTTTGGCATCACAGTTTGAAACTGCCTATTTGATATTCTGATGGATTCATTTTTTCAGGCTATGAGAAGCACACACAGCAACCCTGAAGGCTTCGTGTGGTGAATCAAACCAGCAGAGACTCATCACAACATCACTTCAAGATCTCCAACAGGAACAGACAGAGCACAGAGCAGCAGCAGCTTTTCATGTTTCAGGCTTCAGGTTTGCTCTTTGTCAAGAGTTTTGGGAAACACTGGCCATACCACACAGCTAACAAGGTAACTCAAACAGGTACAAAGCATCTTTCATTAAAAACAGCTCTTGGTTAGAAAGGAAATAAAACATTTCCTGTATGCTCAGCTGCAACCAAGGTGCCAAGATGCAGGGCATAGGTTATTAGAATAACCTAAAAGAATACATTGTTGCTGTATCCTGGAGATATTTGCCTCCCTTTATCACTGCAGGGAACATCAGAATCAGGAGGGAATGGGGCAAGAGGAAATCAGAACGTGATGTGAGCCAGAGCAGGAAACATCATCCAGCATCTCTAAGACCACCCAGTATCAAGATGCAAGTGGGGAAAGAATTCATAACGTGCAGAAGGGACATTGCCAGGCCAGTAAAAATCCCCACTGATTGTGGCAAAACCCACCATGTCCCATTTTCAGAGAACAGCCTAAAGGTATTTGATGTTTCAGAGGGCAGAGATGAAAGTGGGCAGTGAAGTCCCAGGCTCCTACAGAAGGATTTCCTGAAGATCCCCAGCACTTTGCCATGTTTCCAGGGAAGAAGATTCCCTGCCCATAAGAATATTTAGTTGTTTGGGGTTTGGTTGTGTTTTTGGTTTTTTTTTTAAATAATTGGAGACTATAAACAGTAAAATGCGGCACAGCAAAGAGATCCCTACCTTGGGCGAAGTGCAGGGTGCAGCCTTGAAAAACAGTTGGATTATTAAGAAAAGAGATTCAGATTCTCTGAGTTTTCATTCACATATAAAGCCTTTTGTGCCTCATACTTCATAATTTTGCCTAGTCAGCTCACAGCTGGATGTCAATTGTTTAGAAGTTTAGAATGAAGGAGAGAGCCAATCTGTTTCTTAATAGTTTCAGAACTGAATTTCATCAATTGTTTATAATCAAAGTTAACTCCGTGGTCTCAGACTGTCCTAACTCTCATTTTGAGTTAAAGTCTGAATACTCAATTCATGCATGGGTGGAAGAGAACAGAAGCAGAATGGATTCTAGCTGATAATTAGATTAAGTTAATAACAGACTCCCAATTCTTTAAATAGCACTAGTTTACTGCAGAGAAACACAGCCAGACATAAAATAGCGATGCAAATTCATAAGAGTACATTTTTCCTCTTTGCATTCCAGCTAATTTTTCGAGACTGCCCAATGCAAATCTGCCCCAACCTACGTAAACACACATTTCCACAACAATTACTAACAGCAACTGTAAACTCACTACAATCTTCTCCCCACTCTGCTTCAGAAGGGCAGGGAAAGAGAGAGATGGGGCACAGCTGAGAGTGCTTTGGGCAGAGCCACCCTGTGAGACAGAACGTGGCAGTTCTGGGCAGTGTCTGTGCTCAAAGCAGCCACTGTCACACCTACTGCTCAGTATTTCAGCAGCAGCAAGTTCTGCTCTGCCAATTACCTTTTTTTTCCATGCACTAAACCCCCCTTTACCTTCAAGTCCAGGAGGAAACACTCCAGTGAGCCAGGACATGCAAAGTCTCACTGTAAATGGGACTGGCACCTGAATGGTGTTCTCTTTGAAGAGGATGCCACTGCCTCAATCAAGTCTCCTGAAAATCCTGAGCAGATCACACAGCTGCAGACAGACAGGTCTGCAGTGCAAATCCCCAAATCCTGCTGGGATGGCTGCAAGATCACACTACGTAACAACAAACTTTAGCTACATTTCAACTAGAAGGTCTGGGACAGTGACATATCAAGCACGTGCTTTAAACCACTTGACTAAAGGCAGTATCCAGAAAATTCTGATCACTTCCAGGGGTTTTACAAAACTTGGCAAACAATTGTTCCTCCCACTTACAGTCATATGTTTGTGTAAGCTAAAAATCACTATAATAAGGAGGGAAGTTAGACAGGAGGAGAGTCAGAACTCATTTGTTTGTCATACTAGAGATTCCCTCAAATTCACACTGCTCTCTATTGGTGTAACTTGCCAGCATCCCCAGAGTCCCCTCCAGTTCTGTCTTTGAAACACGTTTGTTGGGAAGTTCTAATGCCCAAAGCAGCACAGGTGTGTGCATCTCCCATCACCATCACACTACAGAGCAATCCTTTAAAAATAACCACGACCATTTCCTACAGAACATGGAAAATATGATGTTCTTCAAGACTAAGGATCTAAAAGATTAAGAATTAACAGTGACATTTACATAAACTATCATTTAATATAAAAATTTTGAATCCAGTCTTCATTTCCCAACCCCAGAAATGTATAGAAAAAGGCTTTCATTTCGGCAAAGAAAAGAAACACAAATAAAAACTGAATATACTTTTCCTGATTTTACATTTTAGTTTCTTTTCTTCCATACTTTGTATGGTGAAAAAAAAATTTAAAAAAATCAGGATAGAATTGTTAAGCACAAAAGGAGAGAAATATCACAAGATGTAACATATGGAATATGATAGGTTTGGGGCACAAAGCCATTTTTAAAAATCAGGTTTAACTGGCTGTAATTCTGTTCTCAGGCAATTGGTCTAAAACATAATGTTAGAAAAGTTGAGTTTGTAGTTTTCAGCAAAAATTGTGATGAGGAAAAGACTGAAAAATGTTACTGTGGATCACTGAGGATGCCCCTCAAGGAATCACATACAAAATAAAAATTTCTTCTTTCTTCAAGTCACACATCAGTGTTGTGTATAATTAATATAAAAACCAGTCACCTGCTCTTTTTGCAGTAAGAAAGATACAGATATAGAGAAAATATAGGTCTGGGAACAGAATTTTATTTGATTCTAGAAAGCATCATGCATCAAATTTTTTTCTTAATGATCCTTGCCCAGCTTTGAGATGAAAGAATAGCATTTACAAAGTAAAAGGATGCAAAAGTAAGGTTAGCACCATAGGAGGAATACTCTTCTCTTTACAACTCCATTTGACAGACAGTGATAAAAGAAAACAGAAGAAAAAAAAAAAAGCTAGGTGGTTAGGTGACCTTGCATTTTTATTTTCAACATCCAAGATACTTAAATCTAAACATCAAGATACCATGGCTCTCCTAGAAATATCTAATAATTCAAGTTCAGCAAAACTTGCTCTGTACATTGAGAAGTATTCAAGAGTCAAAAGATAATTGTCACAAAGTACCAACTAGTGTGCAAGGTAGAAATTTAGAAGTCCAGAAAAAGAAAGGAAACAAGAGAAACCTAGGTGACGAGTTTGTCCCTCTTCCAATCTTTTGCAGGTATGGCTATTTTAACTTCCTGCAAAGGCCAAAAAAATAGGAAGGGATGTGCACTGGAGCTGGCTGGGATGGGACAAATATCCTAATATTATCCTGTAATACCCTAGTTTCATGGGCCAAATGGCCAGATGTTCTTAATCCAAACTCTGCCATTTCTTACCTGCAAGCAACTACAGAATTACATCAGATTTCAAATGTTTGTTTTCCTTACTTTTTTATTAATTTTCAACATTTCCTCTGTATGGCTCTTACCGCAAGGCTTCCAAGAAAGTGAACAGTTTCACAAACTCTCTAACCTTCCCCAAGCACAAATTCTAATACAGGATTTAAGAGTTTTAAATGCCACATTGTCATTATTATGTGATGTCTTCTTAAGGCAATGGAGTAATTACTTTTTTTCCTAATTTTGCATCACAAATCGATTCTAAAATTTCCTTTTCACACATCTATAAATTACAATACATGTAAAATTATTTAAATTTTATCAAACTATTAACCTGACTAATTTATTAGAAGAAGGGTTTGAACTACAATTAAGAGGAAGAGGCAGCTTTTTGTCAGTTTGGGAAATACATCTTCTGATTACTCCCACCTTTAAAAGTCACATGTATGGACTTGTAACAGCAACATTGAAGCAGCCTGTTAAAACAATTGCTTTGTACCCAAATCATAGAAAAACCATTTAATCCCAAGGCAGAGCGTGGTGTAACTCAAACCAGTTGCATTTTTCAGGCTAATAACCATTAGCACTTGAACACCTACTGCAGTAAACACTGTTTTAACATTGAACTACCCAGAGGAGCCTTCACAGCCACGAGTGCTACATCACATCACCACCGGGAGAGGAAAGAGACTCTGAACTTTTCTTTCTCTTTCTTTTATTTATGCTTGGACTTCCAGCACTGCACATCAGATAGCCAGGGTCTTAATCTGTCCTAGATCAGACTGCAAAAAAATACAGCGCGCTTCCTCCGCTGTCCTCGCGTCGACAAATCACACAGTCACATCCCACAAACCCTTCACGTGAGCAGGTCCTTCCCTCTGCAAAAGCATCTCTCCTCCCAAGGATTTCACCTAATGCTTCTGGCTTATAAAAGATTAAGTGCAATCAGTTACACTGAAGGTTCATAATGCGGCCCTTGATTGTATTTTCTGCGCACGCATTTACATCAGGCACACGAGTTATATAAAATAGTTTGGAGTACAAAAATATGGTTATAACATAAGAGTACCAAACAGCACAGAATTAGAACAGTTTTATTACCATAATACCAATTTATATACAGACCCCCAAATTAAGGATTTTTTTTCTTTTTTAAATTCTAAGTATTCTTCCCAAATTGACAACTGTAGTGTACACTCTAAAAACTGCAAATTAACAACACAGATCTATTTTAACCCCTACATTGTCTATGCAGTCTGCACCAATCCTCTCTCTTCCACACAAAAGTGTATTATAAATAATCTCACAAAATGTCACGTATGCTTTATTGCACATTGTACATGCCAATATTTAAAAGAAAGGCTCAAACCTTTCACTTGATAACTAACTGTTTAAATAACTAGCATTTACTTGTGTTATGAATACTATTGCATTTTTCAGGCTCTAATCATAATTCATAATTTAAAAGAAGAATAGCAGAACAGAAGATATGCCTTGAACTTTATAGCTCTTGTGAAAAAAAGAAAAAGCTTCTTTAATTCTGCTGATCTCTACTTTATAAAGTAGTTAAAAACATCTGACCTAATTAAAAATGCCGTTTCGAAATTTCCGCATGTTTTACTATAAAATTATGCATGTAGCTGCTTGTGCAATCATCTATTCCTTCTATTTTGCAGAATTAGATGTCTCTGTACTGTGCTGACGGGAAGGCTGAGTTACACAGGTCCTAGTGTGAGCTACAGGAGTTGTTTAATCAGCCCCTGCTCTGCTGGTCTGCACAGGGGCAGGACATGAGGAGCCTGTCAGACACCTGGACAGCCTGGGACAAAAGGACACTTGGCACAAATGGCCACCCAGCATCAAGGCCATGTATAATTCCTGTTAAGCAGATCTCTAGACTAAGGAATACGAGTAAGTTATCATTAATATGTGGGTTTATGATATGCTGCACTAAAATACGGCTGCTAAACAAAAAGAATGATTGGTTGTATGACAGATATGTGCCAGCTGGTAAAAATGCCTCACTGGATAAAAATCTGTGGTTTTGAGGGTTAAAACTCTGGCATGAATAAAAAGATTTCGAAGTCGATCGATCAAATGTTTTGCCAAGGGTTTCTAAAGCTATTAGCCATCAACAGCTCCAGAAAGGGATAAAAATAGCAAAACCAAACCACTAAAATTGCACTATTACAAAGAAACAAGTCCATGAAAGGGAGAGTCACCAGCTGCAGTTAAGGGACAGCCACTTCGAGAAGCCGATTGTTTTTTCGCTTGCAGGTTGGGATGTTGCCGTTTTTCTGGCTGCCTTGTATGAACTTCACACACACTTTGTCTTGTTTGAACTGGACCAGGAACCTAAGAAAGGGAACAGTAAAAATTTTACTTAAGTGTGGAGAGGAAAAAAAAAAAGGAAAAGACACATGAGGAGCAGAAGTCTTTTCCTGTTAGGTCTAAGTACCACTCCAAAAGGCGCCATTTTTCAGCTCTGTATTAATAACAAAGAGTTGGGGGATAAATAAAAAAAGCCATAGGTTATAGTATGGCTAGAATCTCCTTCAGGTTGTACCTCTTAATGATTGCTTTTTGCCTACAACTGTGGACATTTTACAAGTTAGTTTGCTATTCCTTTAGAAAAAAAAAAAAAAAAACCAGTTTGAAACAGAATTTCTCATGTACCAGAAATGCAGCAAAGACTATTTCCAACTACTTCACTGTCAGCCAAAGGGACTTCTCTGTTTTCATGGAAGCTCAATACTTCTGTAGCAACACTGGGAGTTCTCCTGATTTATGCTTAATTTAGTACATCTGGTATTTTAGCAGCTCTCATATGTCTAATCCTCAGTTAGCCTTTATAGCCCCCTGCTCGGCATCTGAGAAAATTCACTTCCTGCCCAGCAACCTCCAAATTTAGACATTTTCTACAGTTCGGAGTAAATTAATCTGGATTTGACTCTTCACTTTTTACTGGAAGGGAAATTTCACTGAATGTGGAGAATTGCTTTTTTAAAAAAAACCACCACCACAAAAACCCAACAAGCTCCTGCGGAGCCTCAACCCTCTCACGTATCTGGACAGCGAGATTAAAAGCAATAAGCAAAGCAGTGCTGCCTCTTGGCTCTCATGCAGTGGTTGCTGACCTAAAAAGTCCTTTGTAACACAGCCGATTTTCCCTTTTAGCATCCTTAAAAAAGTCCTCCAGCACAGGCCAAAAACTTCAAAGAATTTGCTCTGCAGCCGGAAACCACAAATCAAGCTGACGGCAGAGCTCAGGGGAGGAAGTGGCCTCTGCTGCGCCGAGCTGCCCTTCAGTGCTGCTTCCCTGCTGCACAGCCCTGCCACTCAGAGCTTGCTCTCTCTTCCCAAAAAGCAGAGCAGCCAAGAAAAGGCCACATTTTCTCCTCAATCCCTAGCTGTGCTTGTACTCCAGCCGGGAGAAGCCTCCTGCTTCACCATCAACAGAGATGCGAACAGTTTAAAGTTATTTAGTCTGGATAAACTCAATAGCAATACACACATGAATGTTTTTAATCTGCAAGAGAAGAAACAAAAAACCACATCCCAAAAAGCAAGGCTCCCTGAAAGCAGGCTGTTTTCCAGACCTAAGGCAAGCAGGCAATCCCGACTAGTGCAATGCATGCTTAAACTTTGCCTTAGTAGTTTATTCCTTTGTAGCCCCCCTTAAACGAGAAACTTACAGGGGATAGCTACTCTCTTTTAGAGACTAAAAAAACCACACACTCCTGGGCAAATTAAAGGACATCTGGTAGCAGAACAAAGGAAAATGGCAGATTTTATTTTCAAGGAAAGAGCAAAATTAGTCTTTTAATAAGTCCTCTACAAACTGTGCTCACTACCATGACTCCAAGAACACACACAGTATGGTGCAGCCAGATAAAAAGGTTCAGTTTTTGCCTACAGGAAATTTACTTCACCATTGTTAAAGGGTTCCAAATTTTCTTCTTTATTCAAAGTGAATAAACCCACCAAATCAACATTACTGAAAAGAGGGGCCACTTCATAGAACAAAAGTGGCACATAACAATGGTGGACTAAGTGGGAGACTCTTACTCAGCAAACTTTAGGAGTTCACACACAAACACCTTTATTCCATAGCTAAAAACACAAGAAGGGTAGTCCTTATTTATGGCCAAAATACGAAATTGTACCAAGCAGAAAGAAATACTATTTTGAGATGCAAACTTTTCATCAAACAAAGCTTTTGAACAACCAAAAAACTGCAACAACAATAGGTTGTTACACCTTCACAAGAGAGAAGATAGAGCTTCATATGTTGGATTGTGGAGGGGCTTTGTATTCTTTTTGGGTTGTTTCCAGAAGAACTTGGCACCTAGTGTCCACTCTAATCTATAAATATCTTATAGTAATCTGTGAACTTCTCAGACACATGCAAAATTGTTCTCTCAAATGTAGTAACTCTTGATTATTTCTACAGCAGCAATTCTGCCTCACAGCCCTATTTGAAACTACTTTAACAAAAGCACATTTTCTGTAATGACTTTCAGGGACGTAAAAGCCAAAATGAATACTATAAAAGAGCTGAAAACTGGATCCCTCTTTACAAATATTCTGTCAAGAGAAAAGGAGTATTAGCTACACAACAGTGTTTTGTTATTCTGGCACTAGATACTTGACTTTTTAGCATGCTGCATTAAAGCAAATGCACTCTTAAGCAAACAAGAAACATACTCATCAGATATCTCAATGTTGAGCTTCTGTTTGGTTTGGCTGAGAGTAGTGCGGTAAAGTTTAGTGGCCATTTCAATAAGGTGATCGCTGCTGAGCAGGAAATCTCCTTTACTGGCGGCTTCTGAACCCTAAAACAGGAAGGAAAGCAGTTAGGCCTACCAAAACCTTGAGTATGATTAAATGGCAGCCAGGCAGGAGGGTTTACAAGGAGTCTTCTCTTCCCAGTTTAAGGAAAAAATCTTCTGTCTCATAAGTTAAATAGGGATTGCAGTGCAGTGTATAGGATCAGAATACTATTTGCACCCAAATAATCTACAAATCAGGTGAGAAAGGCAAAAAAAAAAAATCCCTTGTGGCCCTAAAGGAGAGTCAATCTTCATTTTCCTACAAAACTGTAGAGTTTCTGTATCCCTTGTCTGGATATACCACAGCAAGCTTCCAATCCATTTCCAACCCAATCCAATTTCACTTTCAGAAAGGAACAAAAGCAAAATACCAACACCAGGATTAGCATGATGGCAGTGAGTATGAAAAGACACTGTATGTAACAGTCTTCAAATTCATTTAGGTTAGAATACAGATGCCAGCTTAATGATTTTAGCAGAGCAATGGTTACAGTGCAGTGAGGCAAATATAGCACTAAGTTCTTTAGAACTGAGTAACAAATTAACTGTGCCTCAACGTGGACTTCTTGGCATCCTATAAAGAAGAGAGAAATATTCTACCAGTACATGTAGGGAAAACACTGGCTCAAGGTACCTGAGCCATATTGCAAAT
Source organism: Buphagus erythrorhynchus (assembly GCA_013400855.1). NCBI lineage: Eukaryota > Metazoa > Chordata > Aves > Passeriformes > Sturnidae > Buphagus > Buphagus erythrorhynchus. Next base: position 73,849 of record VZTT01005626.1, on the reverse strand, counting down.
GGAAAACTCTCATCCTGAAGAGACTGCAGTGAAACATGAAGTCCGATTTTCACAGTTAAATGATTGTTCATAATGTAATGAACTGTTCTCATTTGGCTTCAGTAGCTTTAAATCAAAGTTTTTTTCAGCTATGGCGAAGTTCAATACATTTCTAAGCCTACAAGCTAACTAACCCCTGTGGTTTAATGCTACAAGATAATTAACAAACAGGTTTTACATCACTGCACATAGAACAGTCATATTATTGTGTGATGGAGTGGTAACCAACCTCCTTGAGGTGCACTGCAAAGAATCCATCATTCTGGGAGCTCATGGACACTTTGGTAACATCTCCCAGTGGAACCTCTGACTTGATAGTCCCAGATTTTTGATCCGCAAGAAGAACGTTGTTTTTGGTTAATAGGAAAATCCTGGATGCAGCCTGTGAAAATGCAAAAATGCAGATCATTGTCTACATGAGGAGAGAACTGGTTTTCATGGAGCATCTACTAGGACTCCAAGGAGTTCACAGAGTTAAGAATCTTGGCCCACATTAGCAAATGTGAACATTTGACGTTCAGTAAAAGCTGCAGATCAGTTAAAATCAGGTCAAATTTATTTATGTGTCTAATTATAGACTGAGAAGCTTAGCTCATTTTGGCACATATGCTTAGGTATAAACAGTTCTTTTAATTACTGGCTTACTGTAAAATTCAGAAAGTGAAACACTGAAACTGTGCAAAGCAGGATAACCTCATTTCTCATGCTCTTTAAATCTCCAGGAAAATCATCACACACTAAGTCTATATTGATCATTATTCACCAAAACTATGATGCAGAGCAACACAAATCACATAAGTACTTTCCAGAGTTATGTTCTCCTCACTTTATCTATTGGAATTACCCTTTAGGAGGCTAAGCATGCATACTTTCAAAAGACAAATATTTTTAATGCATGAAATGTGTGTTCTTAAATTTGTCTTAGAAAATACTAAGGAAGAAAAATGAGAACTTAATCCACATACACATTTTTTTCCTATAAACTTTTAAAGAATAAAATCTTTATTAGCATTAAGAAGCAGCTGCCTTAAGCACATAGAACCATAGTTCATTTTTTTTTCATCTTGAGAGCTGTAGCCTATGCAAGTACAGGGAAGATATTGACTTCATTTAATTAGTTTCTTCTAAACCAGAAAATTAACTTGGAATCAACAACTGGCAACCTAATTTCACTCCTACAAAATGCATAAATGACATCTACATCTGAGAAGTTGAGATCTACTACTTCCAATATTTAGACAGATACCGTGAAAGCAATTATGTTTACTAAGGCAGAATAATAGTTCCTGTTTTAATAAGTATAATTTAAATGCAAAATGTGTTCTATGTTAGCAGAATAAAAAGGTACCCACCATATTTAACAACTTTATTCAAATGATACAAGAAACTTGCCTTTTCATTCCAAACAGCTTTGGAAGACAGGCAAAGCTAGCAGAGGATGCCTCTCATAATTTTAAAAGATTATAAAATGTAATAATCAGAAGCTTGACTGACAGCGTGGACTTTGAAAAGTTTTCTAAATACTTGAATAAGATATTCTCTAAATGTTTATTTTCTTTAATTGGCAAATAGAAGATCTTAGCTGAGTACAGAGACTACATTTAGTTGTGACTCAATACAGTCTGTTACCAGCTGATGAGATACCTTTTTTGTTTGGAAAGGTTACTGGAAACTACAAAACAAGATTTTAGTAATCTTTATGTAAATTTTAAAGAGGCGTTTAAAATCACCAAGCTACATAAAAACAACATTTCCAGTCTTGCCCTTAAAAATCCTCAGATTATTACAAGTCTCTCTTTCAATGTATTTATAACAAAAATGATCTACCCTTCTGGATAAATCAAATCCATGTGATTACCTTCCCATTGGCTCTATTGATCTTATTCACAACTTCTGCAATAATGATCTTTTCATCCACAGCATCTTTGAGTTTTTTGTACTTGGGGTTCTCGCCGATCTCCAAGTAAGCCCCTTGGAATGGCTGCCCAACACTGCCCAAAAGAACAGCAAAGGAAACACGAGTCAGACATGAGCCTCAGGGAAGGAGCAAACCTGACACCACCACAGGCTTCCTGAGGAGGTGCACCAGATATAATTTTCAATTATGGTGAATGAAGAGAAAGTTATCACCAAAGACAGAATAGGATGGGGCTTTTCCTTTCTCTGGAAGCATGTTCCAATTAAATGGGCCAAACTGCTTTGGATATCAGACACATGAACATCCTTGCATATGCAGTGAACTGTGATTTGAAATCACCCAGTAAGAGTCTCTGTGAAAACAGAAACTCAAACCTCAGTAGGACTGACATACTACTGATATTGGCAGGCAGGACTTCAGTGACAGACATGAACTTGCCTCCAAGACCTGCTGTTTGTGAAATATGTAGCAGCTCCTTGTCAAGATCTGCTGCTCTTGCAAATTCCCAAATCTCTATATACCTCAGGGTGCTAAAATAAGGGCTTCACTACAGGCCAAGAACTGATGAATTCTGCTTGCTTTGTTTGGAAGTCACTTTAAAAACAGTGATTTAAATAAAGGCAAAGCATTAATGCCAAGCTTTGCCAAGACTGGAGCCTGAGAGAAACCAATACATTATGTGGAACAGCACTGCCTTTGCAACTGCATCTCTGGCACACAGAAAAGATGGGAAAGAAGAGGAAGGGTACTGTAATTTTAACACAAGTCCCTCTCTCTCCTTAAATAATTATACTACAGACAGAAAATTAGCCACATCCTATGAACCATTATCATACTAATTAATCAGAAACTTTATATAGTAATTTTCTCTAACCTTAGGCCGATTAAAAAAAAAACCAAAACAGCAAAACAACAGTAGGAGCTAATCAGCTCTGAATACCAGAAAAAAATAGATGGAAATGCACCTAAATGAATGCAGGGTAGGGAAAGCATTCTAACTTTCCACCACGTTGTAGCTTTGGGGTTTTTTGGTTTTTATTAATTAGCATTATGAAACCATAGTCATCAAAACAGTAGATTCCCTGTGGACTTCATCCCTGATCAAACAATGACAAGTTATAGCTAAAACTGAAATGAATCAACAGTTCCTCTATCACATATACCACTTAAGAATGTCTTGGATAAAAATGACTCATATATATATGTGCGTGTAAATATTTTGCTGTATGTTATTTCATTGTTCAGCCTTGGTGTAAAAAGTACCAAACCAGGTAAAATAAATAGAATTCCTTCCTTCCCAAGGAGCTCTATGCTGAGCAGATGCATACTGACTAAAACCTAAAAAGACCTGCTTTGCTCATAGGCAAGTCCAAAGGCACCATCTTTCTCTTTTCCCAGCAGCATAAAAAGACATCCCAAAGCAAATAAGGAACTAACCACAAGCTAGCATATATAGCCATTAAGTAAGTGATCTACTGAAGGGAAAAAAAGAGAAATGTACACTGAGCCCATTACAGGAAAACAGGAAATGTCTCTATAAAAAAATGACACAAAAAACCAAGGAAACACACAAACAACAAGCAGAGCTTGTCCATGCATGGAACTGTTCTCAAACTCTTGCAGATTCCTGCTCCTCCCTCTGCTGAACCTTGCTTCTCATTCTATTTGTTCCTGCTCAGCTCAAACTACAGCTTCTAAGAGAAAATTCTCTCGATATGGACAAGATGGCTGTTTTCAAGAAAAAACACAATTTATAAGCTCATATTCACTTTAAAAGTGCAAGCCAACTTATTTCATGGACATCATATCTCTCTTTTGTCAGTTTTATTGCATACCAAAAGAAGTGTATTCCTTAAATAAAATTAGGTGCTACTGCACTTTCTTGAATAATGCTGGCTCTATAGATAGCAACAACAAGAATCTGTCAGTTTTAAAGAACTCAATAATCTGTGAAGCCAAAAAACTTACTTGCAGAGATTTCACATTATTAAAAGAAAAAAAAAAAAAAGAAAAAAAATATTCTAAAATGGAAATAGAAATTTCTTTTAAGTATCTTTGCGAAAAGACATGCACCAGTGTATCTACCTCTTAAATTACCCAGCCTTCACCTTAGAGCACTGTGGTGACTGTGCTAAGTTTGAGCACAGGAGAGCTCCCCAGCACAGCTGGTGATGTCACAGTGAGTGACATTGTCACTCAGAGCCTTCCAGCCCACTCCACCTTTACTATGGCTGGAAATAGCCTGATGGGATTGAGGGGAAAGAACAACAAACCACCATGGATTCTGGACAGAAGTTCTTGCTATCACAGGACTGGTGGCTGTAACAACATCTAAGTTTGCTCCTAAATTTCTAATTTCTAATTTTCAGGGTGGAAAAGGCAAATGATGGAGGGATGTTGTCAAACAAGGAAAATGCACTTTCCTGCTTAAGATAAAAAGCAAGATCTTCCTTAGTTTCCCAAATCTATGTAAGGATATTGAATTTCTGGTACACTAAAAGCAGCAGAATCAGTCATTACCTGGCTGGATATAAAGCCTTCTTGTCCTTGAAAAGTTCACTTGCTTCCAGTTTTTCTTCATATATAAGCTTCTGCTGGTCTGTGAACTGATCTCTGTACTTTTTGCACTACAAAACAGGATATATTAAACAAACCATAAAATTATCTTTCCCAATCTCACAGCACCACTGACTAATGTTTGCTCCTTGCTCAAGATGCACATTCTTTGTATGCTTCTGAAGTGATTCAGCTCCATCCTACATGCCACTGATAACAAACAGGAGAGGTGTTTTTCCCCTCACCCATTCTAGATACTTCTGAATTACACCAGAAACAACACATAAAACATCTCCTGTAAGCATGTTGCACTTGAACATGAGCTTAATCTATGAGGTACCATTCATTGGAAGAGTACACTAAAAAGGTTCACAGAAACATAAATACAGTTCCACAATTTTGGAAGTGTATGTAGGCAGAGAGAAAGAAAAAAAGCACAGCTGAGAGGGTGAGTTTTGCAAGCTCAGAAAGAAAAACTGTTCCTTGACAATTCACAGAAAACATAGCCCACAAGATCAATAAAATGTCCCATCAGCACTTGTGCAGATTCTCACCGCTCTCTCCATCCAAAGATCCAAAACAAATTCCAGCTAACCACAGCTCATAAGGAAAAAATTCCACCCTGCACTTCCAACACTGGTCTAAGCCCTGGCCATGGACACAAGCATCACAAGCTATTAATTAACAGGCTGATGGCAGGAAGCAAACCTCTCTCCCTAGCCCCACAAAGGAGTAGCCAGGATAGTTATATCCCTTGCAGGCCAAAGGCAATGATCAAAAAACCTACTCCTTCCAAAAAAATAAAATTATCCTGGCTAGAATCTAAGGAAATACATCCTAAAAATAGACCCTTTGTGAACAAAACTGTTGAAAATAATGGGAAGAAGTTCTGCACAGACTGGACCAGAATGTGTCCTACCCTCCACAAATGGAAAATCCTCTTTAGCTCCTTGTGAGTTGAATCCAAGAAAAGGTAAGGCCTCGCTGGCCAGTTTTTATCTATTGGTGATAAAGAAGGCATCTTATTCTTCATTTCCAAGAAGTATTTTTGCATCTGTGATAAAATTGAAGCAAGATGTTTTATTAATGTTCAAATATCAGAGTTACTGAAGTATGCAAGGAAAAGCAGATGCTCTGTGATTAAAAAGCACAGTTACCAAACTGCAACTCCTAGCTCTCATAAACCAGAATATGGATTTTTAAAGCCAGGTATATTGAGAAACGCAGATTTAGGTAACACAGAAGTGTGGCAAATACTTTGTACCATTCCTACACCTTCAAACATTATCATTATCCTTTCTTTACAATATCAGAATATTAATTTGTCACTCTTCCATGTGCTTGGACATTTCCTTACAAAGACTTTCATAATACAACTGTTACATTTGATCGAAAATAAAAACTTAAAACACAGAAAGTGCACATGTGCTTTGTACAGATATATACATACAAGTCTCTGAAGGGTAAACTCATAAATTTTTCTTCCAGCATTGGCTCTGAAGAATTTCCTGTATTCTCTACGGACCTGGAAAGTTAAACAAACCCTCAAAATGAATATAAAGAATGAATTTGTTTGCACAGGTACTTTTTAAACAAGCTCTGTAGTAGAAAACATTAAAACAAGCATACATACATGCAAAAGGTTCCCTGAAATAGGAACATCACCTGGTCACACTTAAATTATGTGAGGCAGACCATGGACCACGATGTCTGAAAGATACCCCAGCTGACCTGAGTGCAATTATTGCAAACTTATCAAGGAATTTGAAATACTTCCCTCCAAAAAGGCAAATTATTCAAATATTGTCAAATTCACAGCATGAATCTATTTTCAATAGGCTTTTGCATAAAGCTGGACTGGAAAAAGTAAGGCATCACCAGTGATGATACAATTTTCCTGTGTCTAAAGTGACACTGATTTGATGTTAATTACAGAGTTAACTGGTGAAGTTTTCAGATTTTTCTCCTTTAAAATTCTTAATACAGAATTTGATATACTAAAAAGGGGATTTTTTTTTTTCCAGAGCAGACTTCTACATGAAAAAATTATTTTCACACAAGCAGTCTTCATTCCAAAAGAAAAATAAGATTTTGGTGCTTGGTAAGAGCAGAAAATCAACACAAAGGTTGCTTAATATAAGCAAGATTGATATTTGCTCCCAACATTTATCTGAAAACCAATCAAATTAAAAAAAAATTTTAAAAGTGATCACCAAAACAATATTTGCAGGTGATATTAATTTTTAATACATACTTGGAAGTGCAAGTTTTAGAGTATTTGTTTTGTTTTTTTATATTTCTATCAGTGCTAATTAGCATAGATCAAAATTCAGAAAAGTAAATTAGGGAGAGCCCAACTGGTTGGCAGCTTTATGTGACACCCAGGCTCACCTCAAGTCAGCTGAAACATCCCCCACATTTTATTGCAAACTCTAGCACAGCCTGCAACACACCTGTTATGGGTTTTGGGCACAACCCAGGGAAAACATCGTGGCTTTGCATAATTTACCCCAGAGCAAAATTTAGTGGTTTTAGCTAACTCACTGTGTATTGCTGGCTTCTCTGTAACCAGAATATAAAGGGAAACCCATAGAATAAAATCCCCTTCAACATACAGAAAAAAAATTACCCTGGCACCCCCTTCATGCATTTTAAGATAGACCAGCATTTGGAAAGCAAGAATCTGTCACCATTTGGGGACAAAAAACACCCCACAGGTAAACAGATTTTGCTTAATTACATATTAAGGTGCATCAACAAAACTGGCAGCATTCAGCTGCCATCATTCCATGCAAATTCAGCGCATATTTTTTCCTCCTCACTTTAGAAGAAAAAAATATCAGAGTCCTTATTCACTCATTTTCTGCAAGGCTTAGTGCTCTATAATTAGAGTACATCCTTTATTAATTATTCAGGGATGGTAATTAACACACTCAAAGCCACTCCAACCACAATCACCTCAAATCTCACCACAGACTCTCCTTAATGATCTCCCTTTATATTATTCTCTGCGAGCTGCAAGGTGTGCAAATTAATTTGAAAGAAAGGAACTAATAGACACCCACACATCCTATTGGTGCTGCAGGGAAGCTGCAAAGCAAGCACTGAGAAATGCAAGCTGCTTCAGAAAAGCCTAAATCTGGAAAGTACCATAAATGCTATTAAAATCTACTTGGCATACAATTAAAAAAAAAACACAAAACCTAAAAAATCCTCACAACTGAATGGTTTAATCTTCGTCATTTTTATCAACTTTAATTCTTCAGCCTCGCATGTCATGGGTGAAAGGACTTTGCCTTCAAACTACCTGTGGTAACAGTGATATATTGGAATGACAGACTATGGTCTTTTTCAGAAAAATCTGTGTATTTCACGTGAGATGGAAATTGGAAATGTAGCTTACACTACTTAATGAACTCACTGAAAACCACACCACAGACTGCAGAAATGTATTCCTGCTGTAATGTGCCTCAAAGGTTTTGGAGTCATCAGCTTGCATTTAAATGCTGCTGTTTGACATAAAACGGCCTCTGAGTTCTCTGGAGGGACATAGCCTTTCTTTAAAATCATAAAAACAGACCTACTTTGGCAGTAGTACCTACAGTGTGATTCTGATCTGCAGAATGACTTCTTAAAATGGCTCCTTTGTATTTTCCAGCTCTGGTTTCCATGTATGCATTGTAATGGATTTTTTTTTTTAATACAGATGAACATGCATTATATATAATTATGTTTTCTATTTGTCCCATTTCATCACTGTCAGGATAAGTACAAGAATATGAGAGCTGAACTTTACTCTGCATTATCAAGTGAATTGTTCCTTTCATACCTCTCTAGTCCACAACATCCCTATTAGCCAAAGTCACTCCCAGCCAAACCAAACAGATTCAGATTTCCGCAGCTCTTCAGGGCTGCATCTGCAAAACTGTGTTGTGTAAACCATCTGGGCACAGACCTGAAACATCTGAAGATGCCATTTTCATAGTCTATTTACAGAGCAGAACTACATTTTTCCAGATTACAGATGTGTTTTCTTTTGCCAACCAGTCCTTGAAAGCAAGGGATGGAAAACAAAACACTTTTGCACATCCCAATTTTTCTAGGAATTCATGGCTGTCACAAGTCACAGGTAGCTGTGTGCAATGCCAGGCCCTAAAAAGGCTGCTGGACGCAACAGGACAGGACCACTGGCTTTACACTGTGCCCTCCTCCACAATGGGACCAGGGCTCTACTGTGAGCAGCAGTGAGAGTCAGGCACTTCCACCCCTACTTCCCATTCTAACAAGCAGAGGTCACAACATGAAAATACATCCTTGTAATCTTTCCAGATAGGACCTTTGCCAAGGTAGGTCAGTTTTTAAAGTCAACAACTGAAATAGAGACTGTTTAACCTGACTTTTGTCTTTCTCTTGAAAGCTGCTAGTCCTGATACGACAAAAAACCTCCAATGCCTCAACATTGCTGTAAGTGAGGCAATTTCAGCTTACAACTTTGTTAAGCCAAGTCCATGCCAAAGTTAAACAACGTGTAAAAAAGCATCCCCTCCAATGAGCCCGCACAACTGCTTGTTTATTAAGTGTTAGTAAGGTGTGCCACGCTTCATTGAGTTCATGTTGACAGATGGGAGTGTCGAAGAAAGTACCTTCAGTCCAAGCCAGTAAGCCCAAATGACTGCCACAGCATGCTTACGCCTAGCCTCCTCCTTCAAGCGTTTCAGCTCCCTCCGAGCCTGGAAGGTTCCGAGAGTGAGCAAGAGAGCAGAGAGCAGCCCGCCGGGGACGCCTCTGCGCGCCCAGCATCCAGCCGGCACGGAGAAGATGGAGCAGCAGCCCTGGCCCGGGACACCCAGCCTGCCCTGGGACACCCAGCCGGCCCTGGGACACCCAGCCGGCCCGGGGCCCCCCAGCCGGCCCTGGGACACCCAGCCGGCCCGGGGCCCCCCAGCCGGCCCTGGGACACCCAGCCGGCCCGGGGCCCCCCAGCCGGCCCTGGGACACCCAGCCGGCCCTGGGACACCCGGCCTGCCAGCCCTGGGACACCTGGCCTGCCAGCCCTGGGACACCCGGCCTCCCTGCCCTGGGACACCCGGCCTGCCCTGGGACACCCGGCCGGCCTGCCCTGGGACACCCGGCCGGCCTGCCCTGGGACACCCAGCCGGCCTGCCCTGGGACACCCAGCCTGCC
>VZTT01005626.1:44016-64118 GCA_013400855.1 Buphagus erythrorhynchus | reverse complement strand
CTGCCCGGGGCCACCCAGCCGGCCGGCCCTGGGCCGCCCGGCCTGCCCTGGGACACCCGGCCTGCCCTGGGACACCCAGCCTGCCTGCCCTGGGACACCCGGCCTGCCCTGGGACGGGCAGCCGAAGCCACGCAGAGGGTGAAACCAGCTGCTCACGGGGCATGGACAGCTGGGAATTTGGCCAGCCTTGGTGTTCACCTCCTCCTCCTCCTCTTCTGTGCATCCCAGCACTGGGTTCTAATGGGAGAGCTTTGCCTGCAGTTTCTTGACCAAAATGATGCACATTTTGAACTAAAATCTCACTTTCACCTCTGAAACTAAGTGTCATGATGACTTTTCAGCATTGTAATGAGGGCTTTTATTCTGAAGGTAATTTTTTATTTTGATCTTTGTGCATTAAAAAAAAAAAAAAATCCCCAGCCTGTTAAATGATGTCTGTCTGTGGAATTAAGGGGTAAAGCCGTCAAACCTAGTGCATTCCTCATGTACAAAGAGATAGGCACCTTCCTAGCTTTCATCAATCATTCAATTTCAGGAAAGCCATTTGAGGCATATGTGGGCAACTCAACAGAATGTTGCATTTTAGGAGATAGCAGCACATTTTTAATTCAGTTATCTGACAACAACACTCAAGGAAGACTTACAATATTACAGGCTCAGTCAGAGCAGCCCTAGCCCTGCATCTGCACTTGTCAAGCTGTAAGTTATCAGACTTGTGCAGCAGCAGTTCCAGCCTGTGCCAGTTATGTTCTTCTGGTGCAGCTGGAAAGGTTAATGTGCAGTAGATGTGGACTCAGATTATGTTTTCACTCATCTGCTTGGCAGAAAAGCTCCTACTGCACAGCAATGTAAAAGCAAGAGCTATGCAAAGCTAAGTATTTGTCTACCTTGTGAAAAGGAAGGAAACTGAGTACTTGAGGCTCACTCTTGTTTTATTTTGTTTGTGGATTTTTTGGTAAAGCAAGAGACTTCCGATGATAACTTTTAAAAATTTTTGTTCTAAATATTCCCCCAGGAAAAGATAAAAGATCACACCAATAAAAAGTTGTCTCTCTTATCAGAGACTGTAATTATTTTTCTAAACTTAATTCAATTTAGATTATTATCTTTACATACATATATATTATTATATTTAGATTATTTCTGTTCAAGGAATAAGGAGACAATTTTTTCACTAAATTCCTGTGAGCCAGTTGATAAATTAACTATTAAACCATGTTAAAAATAATCCAAATCTACTAAACATTTAAATGAGGAACTTTAACATGGTTAACACTATTGCATCCACTGGATGTATCTTTTAATTCAAGGGAGTATCTTAAAACTGTGAAAATAAATATCTCTTCTGCAGTACTGAGTGATTTTTTGGTGAAAGGAACTCTGGTTAAAAATAAAATAAATTTTCAATGTGCTTAATCAAATGTAGAGAAAACTGTGTCTGTCAAACTATATCATTACCTAAATATTAAACTAGACCTGAAAAGTTCTGAAGACTCTCTAGTATGAAGGAAATTCTGTACATGTTTTTTGGATTCCCAGGGCTGCCATTTTGCTGGAAATCTAATAGATTTATACCAAAATATCAAAGGTCAAATGCAGCATTATACTCCAGATGTAATTTGAGCACATTTCTCCATCCAGTTGGCAAGGTGTTCTAACAACACACCCACAACATAAATAATAACTGAAAAATGTTCTAAGTCTAATGTTTTTATGGTTTTCAGCTAAATTAGGAATTTATTAATTGAAACCAATATATTTTTGACCTCTAGTGAACAGCATTTCAAATGTTCACATAGCCCACAACTACAGGCTGGGGATTAGCAAGAATCTTTCAGTGGGACTTTGCTTCTGAAAACAAACAGCTGATGCTGAAATTCCTGGGATTTTTCTAGAGCTGTAAGTTTAGAACTGCAAACTAACATAATTTTCTGCTAAAAGATCAGTTCATAAAATTTTGCTTTACTTGTACCTATTGAATTTTTTTTACTGGTTCAAAGCACAGCCAGAGAATCAATTAAACTAATCATAACTAGAATTTAATGAAACTTAATAATGCTGGTTTGAACCTGTAGATGAAGACTGTCCAGAGCACAGATTATACTATGTGGTGAAAATCTCAATTGGATTACTAACACAGTGTCACTGAAAGCATTTGTTGGGGGCATGGGGAGGAACACACCAAAAACCCCCAACCTTCTCTCCCCCCACAAACCACACTTTGCATATTTACATGTAGTTAAATGCATTTCCTAGTTTGAGATTACTGTAGTCCAGTCATTTTTAATCTAGTCTAATGGCTTGTTAGTGCAAATCTGTTCTTGGTTGCCATGCAAAGAATTTCCTACTCTACAAAAAACTGGCATACACAATGCTATCAGATTTATTAGGTGTGGCATGAATGGAAATGGAAGGAATCGGTGATCATGCTCTATTATTTAAGAGTGAATTGTATTAGTCATTAATTCTCACTATGAAATAGTGATTAAATGATGATATTGTTGAGTAATGAAGGGGGGGCATGTGACATGTGCATGAAGTACCTTATATCCAAGCCAGAAAGCCCAAATAACAGCAATAGCATGTTTATTTCTAGCCTCGTCTTTCAGTCGTCTCAGTTCCCTTCGTGCCTGTGATGCATTTGAAAACGGGATATAGAAAAGCTTAGGAAAGAAAAGGTTACTGCAAGTTCCCATTGGTGCAAGAAAGAAAGCCAGTAACCAGTCACTACAAACAGCAAATATTAAAGCGTGTCCCAGCTTCCCAGATTGCACCAGCTATGACATGTTAGCAGCAAAGAGAAACCAAAAAAAACCCAGTTGAAGCAGTCAAAGCAGTTTAAGCCACTGACAATATTCCCAGATAACTACCCTGAGGGATATCCTTCTTCATTCTATGTAGGGACACACAATTGCACATTTTGTTGCCATTTTCTTACCTGGGTGCCATGCCAATAAGCAGCAATTACTGTGACAGCCTCATTGCAACGCTTCAGATGCTTGAGCTCCCGAAGAAGTTTCCGAGCCTGTAAACAATTTAAAATGTTATTTTTCAATAATTAACTTTTTATATTTTTCAAGTAGGGCACTGCAACTTGTAAATCTAGGCAAATCCAAAAAAAACCACTACCTCCAAATCCCCAAGCAAATACATTAACAGATGTTGCCCAGCCTAACATTTGCTGCTCCAGGGAGGATTCTGTGCTGCAAGACTTTGGGATTGGCAGGTTAGGGGATCTTAGTTCAATGCTCAGTTTTGCTGCACTACCTGACATATCTATATGCCTGTTTGCACAATGGCAACAATATCTTTTTCTCCATACAGTAAATGTCTAATCCATTTAGAGTGCAATAAAGAACAAATCACAAGTAAATTGCCTGGCTTCAGGTCACACTAAAGGCTGCTATCATGCCAGGCTTTCATGCACAGTAATGCTACTGCAAAAGAGCTTCTTCTCCAATGGCAAACAGAAAACCATAACTTGGGATGATGCTTTTAACCCAGTTTTCTTCAAGTAATGCTCATGGGAAAAGACAGCACATCAATAGTTAGACTGAAAGAATATTTTTAACCCATTTAAACAAAATAATAAAGACAAAGTAAAAATCCAGAGAAACAGCAAAATCAAATCATGTTACCTTATTGCTGGCAAACTTTAAAGCCTTCTGGGCAGGAGAGAAAGACTATTTACACCAACAGCTACTAACTGCAGCCTCTTCCTTCCCTGTCTGACAGAAAGAGAACTGACCCCAGAACTAAAGGCAGCTCTCTCTTCGCTAACTAGGGGGGAAAGCCACCTTTAGCAGGGTGAAGAAAGGTTAATAAGAAAATAGAGGAGCCCAGGGTTGTTTTTTCTGAAGATGGACAGCAGTAGTTGCTTTAAGTATCATGGCTGCTTTCATGTGAACTGTTAATCTCCTTTTTTACTTCTATTAAAGCATCATTCCTTAAATATCTCCTAGGATGCACGATTATCCCTTCACAAAGCACAAAACTCTCAGAGCAGAAGTGACATGGCAAACTGAGGCAGAGTACAAGCCCACAGCAATAAACTACTTTCTCAACACAAGTACACTTTCACTCCTCTGCTTAGCAGACAGAGGAGAAGATTTAACCCAAGAAACAAATTGCCCAGGCAACCCAAACTCTTTTTTTAATCTTGCTTTCAATTGGATTTATTCTTTGAGAATCCTGTTAAGCATAAAATAACTGCCAACCACAATTTGCTTCTTCCAAATCAGTCCAGCACTACAGTTTTCCTAAGGCCAGTGGCAGAGCCCCAGAGCATCCTTCTCTGGAGCTGCTGGCCTCTCGATTCCCTGACAGAAGATGCCTCAAGGATAACTCAGTGGTTCAGTGTGGCCCCAGCATTCCACTTGAACTGTTTGCAGGGATTTATAGCCCAGGCAGCACATGCAGATATCCTGAACTCACCTCTGCTACAAGTGTTTAACAATGGCTGTGACACAACTCCAAGGAGAGAAGCTGTGAAAGGCAGGAGGCTCGGTGCACTTGTAAAGTGTTTTCTGACCTGCTTCTTACCTCCTCAAACAGAGACAGCTGCAGTGACAGGAAACTCACCTTCCACCCTCTGATGTACGACTGTACTGTAATAGCTGAACTCTTTATCTTCTGGTATTTTTTTTGTTGCTGTATTGGAAATACATACGTGATGCTTAGAATGTTACATCTGTTAAACACTGCATAATAAATCTTTCATTACTAACATTTGACAATATGCTTGAGGAGACAAGCACTAAATGTAAAAAGTGAACAATTTCTGACTGAGCAGATCAGAGTATAGATTGTGTTCAACTCGAGGGGAAACAAAGCACATCAACAATGCTGCATGGACAATGTCACTCTGTTTACAGAAACACTAAGTTCATGGTCAGCAGCACAAATGCAGATTAAATGCTAACAGTAAGAGCTTTATTTGTCTTTCCCACCACCAGAGTAGCACACAAACTGTCACAAATGCTCAGGTTTGTTGGCTAAGCTTTTTACCACCTTTTCATAAGATATGTGCTGTTCTATTATCCACAGTGCCTTTATTATGCCTGATGATAACTTAGGAAGAGGAAAAAAACCAAAACCACGGATTCCTGAATGAGATGCTGGAGTACTATTTAAGTATGCCAGGTTGAACAATAGATTTCCTAGACAGCTGAGCATTTTCCTTCTAAAAAGCTTAGTTCTCCAGCAGCCCAGCATTTAGTGTAACACTAAATTGACAGACTTTGCAACAGGGCTTTTAGACTTGACATTCAGCACACTCAGTGACAGTGAAAGTGTGCGTGACAAGCTGGAGAGGGTCCCCTCTGGGCCACCCTCCTGCCATGGCTGCTGTCCATCACGCCCTGCAAGGCAACCGACAAGTGCCTGCAGATCCTTGAGTCAAGCCTCCAGCACAAGGAGTTACTCAAAAAAGCTTTATTCATTCCAGAGATTTCCCGTGAAACCTTCCAAAGCACAATGCCTACCAGTCATGTTGAGTTAGCAGAACAGTGCCTTCCATCCATGGGAAGAGGCTGAGGAAACGTCTCTATCATCACCAATAAAACAACTGCTGCCACATTTCACCAGTGACCCAATAAAGGTCTACAGTTAAGAAATCAGCAGTTCTTGGTTGTGCATTTGTTATCATTTCTTTGTATTTAAAGTTGTGCCAATCTAGCTGCAGTAAGTTCATTTTAAATTTATTAAGATTGCGTGAGATCATAATGAAGCCATATGGGCACAATGCAATTCTGTGATGATGCTGTTTGTAGGAACGGGGCTTTCAGTCACACAAAGTCAGAGAGAAGAGTTTTTACAGTACAAAAGCATGCTTCAGTCATACATTTTCCAAATGATCTATACTTCCCTCTAATTATCCAAGTGAAGCAAACACTGATGACTTTCAAGAGGACAAACAGAAGTGCTTGTCAACTGAGAAACAGGGATTTGTCAAATCCGCAACTTGCAGTTTAAGAAGACATTATTTCTGTTTTATCAAGGTTTCTGATATGCCTGTGGTATTCTCTAGCAATAACAAAACGCAGCTGAGAAGTTCAAGAGTGGTTTTAAAAACAAATAAATCTTTTTTATCCCGTAAGTCAGTGTTATTTACTGGATGCCAAGAGGACACCAAAGAGTCGTGTAACAGTGCTGGCATAGAACATCCAGTCCACATATAGAACTGAAACTGCTTTAGGATGAACTGTATCAATAGTGATACCAAATTACCAGTCTTAGGAGTTACAATCAAAATAAACCCCTACAGGCAGCATTCTTGAGTCTAAGGCAAACGTTCCAAATAAGGCAAAAACACAAAAAGGCTTAGGAATGACTGAATTCCACAGAACTGCACGTGTATATCACTGAACATTTTTTACACATTAACCGTATGTTTTGAGAGCACTGTAAGTGTTGGGAAGCACAGCATTTTAGCTGAATGAAAAAGACTTCCCAGATGAGCCACAGAATCTGACTCTCCCAGAGTGAAAGGACTCTGGTGAGCTTTTTAATTTTTTAAAAGCAAGCACAGAGTAAGCACTTAACAGTAGTCTACAGAAACTGAATTTTCTTTATTCCCACTATTGGTACTTAAGCACTAACATAAAATTGAATTCTTTCAACAGCTCTCTGTACATACTGAGGAAAAATATCCTATGAGGGTTATATGTATTAAACCATGCAGAGAACCCCCCATGTAGTAAAGATGGGATCTTACAGCATATCTCCTGTACCAGGAAGCGATGACAACCTGGCATTTTTTCATTAACAAGAAGCGAGTACGGCACTTCCAACCTCTGTAAATCTTTCCAATTAGTGTAGCCAAGTCCTCCAAACGCTGCTTCCTCAGGTCTTCTAGCTTGAAGAGCTGGTGTGGGAGATTTTAGGGTTTTGTTTGACATCGGAAGAAAAACAGCGGGAGAGAAGAGACAAGGAAAAAAAACCCATAAGCACAGCTCTTGTAAGAGAAATCTCTTCTTTACTGAAGTCCCCCCTCAGTCACACATTGTTTTATTCATCTCCAGAGCTACAGGCAGCTGCACCAACAAGATTTGTGGCAGGTACAACATCACAAGTCACTGCTCGAAAATTCTATTAAATTAAGGCTGACAGCTATTGTAGAATCTTGATTCACATTTATTTTAATGAGTCTAACATTAAAAAGTGCTTTTTTTAATGCTACATTCATAGCAATATATCAAAGCACTGCATGTAGAAAAATCTGTAGGAACCAGGTAGTGAATGATGCTGTCCCCATGAGAGAGGGCTTGGTTTTGCAGAAGGCATTTTTCACTTACTGTTCTTGGGTTGCGGATGAATATCTTTGATCTACCAAATGAAAATTCCTCTTCAGGGATTCCCAATTCATTAAACAGCACCTCTACTCCAGCCCTAAGAAGGAGTAAATGAGCTTAACAAACATGACCCCCAGCTCTGAAACTTCTTAGTTTACATATTCACAGCTTAATTTACAGAAAGTATGTGAAAGTATATTTTAAACTTTTAAATAGTGCTTGACATAAGAAGATTGAAAACCTAACTCATTTACTCAGTGGTTTATTCAGCTAAAGGCAAGAATAATCACTGTAAAGATTCAGAATAATTTGATGAAAAAAAGAGCAAATTTTATTTTACAGCATCAGCAACAGCCTATTTTTTCCTCTTACATCTATAATTATTTTACTTAAAAACAGAAGAAAGGAAAAAGGAAGGGCTCACACTAATGTCAAAATGTGAAACAAAGACTGACAAGTTTGACAAATGCCAACATTCCATTCTCATCAAATGCATTTTATCAACACCAATAGAAAAAAGGAAAGTGGAATTGTGCAGCTCTTTGTGATGATTATTGCAATGCTATTGTTACCACTACAGCATAGCCACTATTATCTCGATAACCTAAAGACTTAAATTGTAGCTAAAAGAAGTTAATCAATAATGAAAGATATTTAAATCATGCTTTTGATGGCCACATGTGAAAAGAAATAATAGAAGCTTATTTGCCCATCCCAGACCTTTTTTGCAAAAATACATGTGAATACTATGCAATTTAAAAGTATATATTTAATATAATTGATTTGCAAGAGGCATTATCTCATAATCGTTCCCCAATCATTATGTAAAGTTATTCCTGAAAGGGCAGAGGAAAATTGCATGGCTGTCTTCAACAAAATGAGTGTTCTTACACTTTGAAAGTTGGTTATTAAAGATAAGTGCCCTCCTGATCATTCCAGACCTCCCAGCTATTTTGAATCCACTGAAGTATCTCTCTCTTACAGAGAGATTTCTTTCAGAAATCTTTCTTTGAGACCCAAGTCAGTAAGGCCTGCACTATATTCCTTTTGCAACATATGTGCAACAATTAAAAACTAAGGACATGGAAAGATGGGAATTTCACTTGGTGAAATGGATGGGAATATTCACAGGCAGGAATATTGCAGTTAGCCTACCTGGCTGGCCCTCTCCAGTGGGGCCAGGTCTGCTTGCAGAGCATTTTGTACCTCTCCAGGCAGGGCTCGTAGGGCTGCCGGAAGGCGTAGCCCGCCCTCCTGACCCGCACATTCTCCAGGAGCCCCAGGTACCGGATCTGGTGGCACACCAGGGCTTCATTGAAAATGTGTGCAGCCTTCTTGTCATTGGGCTTGATGCACCTGCAAAGGAAAACCAAAAGGGATGCTGAGGTAGTTCCCTTTTCTCTCCGGTCCCTCTGGCTAGCTCTGGACCAGAGGTGGATGGGAAATCCTCACAGACAAAGGTAAAAACCAAAGGAGGCTCCCTTTCCCGGGATAACATCCAGCACTTTATTCTCAAACCATGTACAGGGAAGAGAGAGAGAGAGAAGATGGCGGGGGAATTTTAAACGCAGGCTAAGGGGTGGGGATGAACCGAGTCACAGCCAATGGGGTTGCACCGGAAGGGAGGGGCTAAGGGAGGGCTGAACCAACTTCACAAGCCCCAGGGAGATACAGGGCAAACCATTTTCTCAGTGCAATATAAAAATATAACAGTGCAATATAGAACCATACCAGTGTAATACAACAGGATGTCTCTTTGCCCTGTACACACCAACCACTATTACAGTGAGTTTAAACCATGCATGTCAATAGTTTATCCTTGGACATTGAGATTTATTTTTGATTTTTATAACCTCATCGAATGAATTCACCAAATCTTTGGCACTGGGGAATTTACCTGATGTAGTTTGGGTTTTTTGTCTGGAGATTTTTCATCAGGGTAGCAACTGAAGCCTTGAACTGTGAACCTGCTGTTGGTGGTCTCTTCAGATTGATCTTAGCAGGGTTTCCCTCTGGGAATAATGCTTTGATAAGGGAGTGGTTGGCCTTCCACATGGCCTGGGAGAGGTCACGGTACAGGAGATCATTATTTTTGTCAACAAATCCTTCCACCTGGTACATAACCTGAGCAACAGAGAAGTCTCATTAGCACAGGTTTAGAACTACAACATAGACCATAGCGCAAAACTCACCCAAGAAATTGGTTTGTCCTTACACACTGTCCAAAAGAAACTAAAGGTATTTCAGCTTTCATTTTAAATCTGACATTTGGATGACTTTTTGTTGGATACAATGTCTGTGAATATGCTACCTGAGAAAGGTGCATTTTCTCATACTGCCATCAGCTCCCTGTGTCAATCAATTCTGGTTTCTGAAGTAGAAGAAACTCTTCTTCCATGGTAACTCTGACACACTACCTCCTGCCAAGACTCCAAAACAATCTATTTTTTTTGTCTGATGAGTTTTTTCTCCCTCTTTTTTGAACCAAAACAACCAAAATACCCCTTCCCTTCAAAGTACTAATGCTTACATTATTTGCCTAACTATAACAAGATATGGAATATCACCTCTTGCTATCACAGTGCAAGCTGCAAGCTGTGCAGCCCCCAGGGGACTGTTATTTTAAAGGATTTTTACCAGGAAAGCAGTCCAATATCAACAAGCACGAGCACAAAGCTCTGACCTGCAGCTGGGTACCCAGGAGGCAGCCAGAGGAACTTCATGCAGATTTCAGATTGCTACTGGCTTTTTTAATTTTTGAGGGTAGGAAACGTATTTGATTAATTGTGACAAGTCCTCTGGCTGGTAATACAGATTCTTCTACAGATCCATGATTTCTCAGTTCTGCATAGGTATGTACTATGTACACAGAATACTGAATAAAAATAGTACTGACACATATTTTACACAACAGTAAGTCACTGGGAACTCAGGCAGCATTTTACTTTGGAGAACATGTTTCTGGTTCTGACAGGTGCAGTAAATGCCACTACTGGAAAAAGAAAAAGATAACAAAATAACAGTTCACATGAAATTACTTATATTTCTTAAAAGGAGGGTCAAACTTTTGTTGACCAGTGACAAGATCAAAATGTTCTCAGCTGAGGATGGAAAAACAACATTCCTCCCAAAATAGGAGGAATTCACTCTGCTGGGTAAGTGAATGCCTGAAACTATCAAAGACCCCCACTGCCTGCTAAGACCCAATCTGTGCATAGTCCTTCTCAAAGTACTGGGGTATTTTCAATTCACTTAGATTTTTGACAACTAAAGAAATACCTAAGTATTAACCACTGATTGATCATATGCAGTTAAAACTCTTCCTGGCAACTAACGTTAATGAATAGTCTGATAAATCTGAAAGTCTGATATTTCCAGGACAATTCTGAATGAGAAGATTATTGAGCTATTCAAAATTGCAAGACTGAGAAAACTTCAAAAAGCATTAAGCAGTCCTAGGGAAATGAAACACTTTCCAAATATTCTTTACTGTGTGACATTATCACTTCTGCAGATTCAGATAAGAGACATAATTTCAACCCTACATTTACTTTCAATTTTTTAAAATGAATTGTCTTCAGTCTACTAACTATTTTGATTTTCACTATAATAAAATACAATAAAAAGTCATAATGGATTACACACTGAAAGCTGTCAGACTTGTATTTATTCATGCTGCTTATGTTGTAAAATGCAAATACATTTGCAAGCCCTCTATATAGCTTTCTATTCCATCTGTTTAAACATACACAATCAAACCCAGTTCCTTCAAATGGACAAAAACTGCATTTTCTCAACAATGTGACTAAGAACTGCAGCTAGTTCTGTGACAAAGAGCATGTTTTCCAAAATACGTTGCAAAAAATGTGCGTGAATTTTTGTCAATGTGAGCAGTGATTTATTTCCAGAGACCTAATGCAGCACCAAAGCACATGGGGCACCTTTGTCCTTTGATGAAAGGAGAACTGCTTTGATTTCAGCCAGAGCAGCAAGACTCTGTACAAGGGCATGGAGTGACAGGACAAGGGGTAAGGGTTTCAGACTGACAGAGGGCAGGTTTAGGTTAGATATTAGGAAGAAATTCTTCCCTGTGAGGGTGGTGAGGCCCTGGCACAGGCTGCCCACAGAAGCTGTGGGGTTCCCATCCCTGGAAGTGTTCAAGACCAGGCTGGATGTGGCTCTAGCAAAAGGTGTCCCTGCCCATGGCAGGGGTTTGGAACTAGGTGATATTTAAGGTCCCTTCCAACCAAAACCATTCCAAGATCTCCTAAAGCCTTCCAAGATCTCCTAAAGCCTTCCAGCCCAAATCACAGATTTTAAGCTTGAAACAGAAAAGATGAAGACAGGTCTGGATTTCTAAATCAGCTACACCACCCTCCCCCAGAGCACGTGCTCCCTTCAGCAGGTACCTTGCCAGCATAGTGCTGAATCCTGAAGCAGCTGTGAGGCAGGGAGGTGTCATTGAGGAACCGGGAGCACTTGCTCATCCTGCTCTCAAAGTGCTGGTGAGTGGCACAGACCTGGTTCAGTTTTTCTAAAAAGGTGTCATCAGTAACAGTTCCTGGTCTCAGGCATTCTTCGTCCAGCATGGCCAGGATTCCAGTTTGGTTCTGAAGTTTCAAAACAATAGCTTTAGTTCTCGTTTCCATCACAGCATAAAAAAATAGACCATTCACCCTGTTTGACTTCTGCTACCCAGAAAAACAAATCTCAAAGTTTGGCTCTTTTTACCACATGACCATCTCCAACTGATTTTTAGCACTTGCCTTTTTGAAAGACTTTTTATGAGACCTGAATCCCAAAATTCACCTTGAAACTTCATGTCATTTATTCAGACTTTAGCAACTCCAAGTCAACTGAAAGTATTCAGTTTATGGAAAAACCACCATGTATTTTATGTTAATGGTTTAACTGCTCTTTTCTGATTGTTAAGGAATTTTATCTTTCTTGCATAGAAAGTCTTCTCAGTATATACAAGTACTTTGAGCACTTTGAGGACACTCAGTAACATGTAATTGAGTTTTCTTGTTTCCATATGAAAAGAAATGTTAATTACAATGCAGCATGTGATATCTGCTATTGAAAACAGCCCTAAATGTAAACATTTAAGAGCTGTTTGATTTGTTTTTTGGGGGCTTTTTGGTGTAGGTACTGCTGAATATTTCTACAAAAGTACCATAGCTTATTAAAAAACACCTTTTTATAAAATAAACTTCTACTACACAAAGTAAGATGAATAATACAATGAACAGCATGTTTCACAAAACTTAATGCATGAAGATGCATACTGACAGTACAGCTAAATGAAATCCATGGATTAAGAATTATCCAGAGAGATTCTTGAATACAACTTACATTTTCTATTAGGTCACAAATGATAGCATTGTTGAAATATTCAATATGAGTCCATTCAATCCCCTATAAGAAAATATAAATAAATGCATGAACAGGAAAACAATGGAGGGAGCTTCTCCTCTAGGCAATTAAAATGATATTGCAGTCAACCATGGTACTACTTTCGAATTTAATTCTTCATGCTTAACAACAATTCATTTATTAAGGGGGAAAAAAAAAAAAGCAATCATCTACTACTAACATTATCTGCACAAAATGAGTGTCCTTGAGTGGCTGCCAAAGCCTCTCTCCATTCCTTTCCCCCACCCATGTCAGCTTCCCATGCACTCCCTGGCTCCAGGCCAGGCTCCTCCCGAGCTGCCCACGCTCCCACTGCCCAGAGGGAAATCAGCCCATGTCACTGCAAGCTCCTGAGATCAACATTGATAAGTTCTTCACTGCTGGGATATTTTTTTTTTTTTTTTAAATGGGAGGAAGAAAGAGGGCTAAATTTAGATAAGACCATTTGAAAAATCCAGAGTATGACTGTTGTTCAGATGTTCTTAATATCTCAATTTTTTTTCGATCATCAGCGATAAAATTTCCAGGATGAGATGCCAATGCATCATGAGGTAGCACTGGTAGGGCAAAGGACTGAAAGAAGGAAAATACTAATTTCACTCCTAATTTGCACTCTGTGGTACTTCTTACAGTTCACTTTTCTCAGAGCATTTGAAATATCATTCAGAACCAAACTGCAGTAATGATGGTTCACCACTGAATGCAAAATTAAAAAGAGATGCCGAAATTTCATGTTATCCTCAGGATTATAAGGCAGGAACTTTATATAATTTAAAAAAATGTTTATACAGCAAAATGGCATCATCCAGTTTGAGTACAGACAGTGTGTGCCAGTTTTTACAGCTGAGAGCTGGTATTTTGTCTGAGCTCTGTGCCTCATGTGGAGCACTGCGAAAACCTATTAAAACTTTAGCTTGATGTTCACTCACAGAATAACATCAAACACCAGAGGCTGGGCTCCACAGGACATCTTAAATTTATCCATAAAGCTCACAGGGCTCCCTTCAATACATACCTGAAAGAACACTAGAACAAAAACTCTGTTTGCAGTTTCTTTCATGTTGCGTGCTATTATTTTAGTCACCTAATTCCCTTTGAGGAAGGGCTGGCTGTGGCTGCTCTTGGGGTGCATTCCAGACATTGCTGTATAATCCAAAACACAGGCTGCAGGGTAATGGTACTAATACCAGAAAGTGATATTTGTGTTCTAATAAATCAATTAGCCCTTGCTCAGACCTGCCAGTCATTGTTGCCAATGAATGAATCAGAGCCGGGTCTGGCTTTTACCTGGAGAGCTCATAATGTGAAACAAATGCCAAACCAACATTTTTTGCTTAACGTGACTACCACACAGCCCCACACAAACATGCTCCATGTCACAGTCCTGTGGTCAAAATGTGCCTCTGTTGCCTGAAAAATGGTTCCAGCCTGCATGCCTGGGTATCTTTAGAGGGACAATGGGAGTGGGGTAAGGGAAAATCCATTCAAGCTTTACCTCTCGAATGTATTCCTCCTGCTCTTCTTTGAGGGTAAGTTCAATGAAGATCTGCTGCAACTTCTCATTACAGTAGTTGATAATGAATTGCTCAAAGCTGTTGTCCTGTCAGATGAAACATGTTTGAATTTGCTTTGTGTAAACAGCCTGGAACCCAGCCGGAGTGAGTTACTACAGCAGCTGCAGGTCAACAAGCCACTGTATTAACCACTCCTTCCAGTTTTGTGATGTGATGGTTGGAGTAATATTTGATTGAGACCACAATTAGTTCAGAAATTTTAGACCAAATCCTTCCCTGAGGCTTTGTCCATTGGTAGGGACAAAAACCTCTGTAGGTTTTATTCACGGTGCCTCCACACTGATTCCTTTTAACAAGTCATAAGGACACCTGTGGTGGCAGGGAATAAACAAACAAAGTTTTGCCTGCACTAATCTGTCCCCATCTGTAAAATGCAGTCTCCTGCAGGGTCTGATAAATAAAATCGTGACAGTAGCATTAGCTCTTTTCCACTCAGCAGTCAATAAAGCATCCTATTTCCCTACAGAGCAAGGCTCAAGCTACTATTCCAGTTGCAGCTGAGCCTGGGTTAAGAGATTATTGGTTCCAGAGGTCAACCCACCTCCTCCCTGTCAACAAACTGCCCCTTGAAATGATGGGAAACAAAAGAGCTTCATTGACTAAAATTCCTCTAACAGGCTAATTAATCTAAAACTGGGTTAGGGAGCAAGCAGATGTGTGACCCTTTGCAGAAGGGACCAGGGAGTAGAGCAGACCCCAGCAGGAGGGGTGGGCACAGGAAGGAGGCTCAGTGACTGCCCCATCACAGGCTGTGACATGACACTCTGCCTTTTTAAACCACCAAATAATCTGCTATACAATACCTGTGAAGCTTAAATTATGCTGATGGAATTTTTATCACTGAAGGCAAGCGTAATCATTTGAATGTTTGAATTAAGGATCTGGTTGCTAAATGAGATTAAGAACACACAAGCAGATTAGAAAATATTGAGGTAGCACAGATTACTTTTATCATTTTAGTTTTAAATGAAGCAAAATCATAGCTGATCACCAAAATTCCTCAGCCATAAATGCTGCCCCTCTCACCAACTGCAATTATCACTCAGAGGATTGCAAAAATTGCATAGCTCTAGATGAGAGAGTTAAAATCTGGCATGCAGCAAAATCAGCACTGCAAACAAGTCATACTTACTGCATTCTGTTGAAAAAGAAATTACATAAACTGCAGTCAGTATTTATTCTACTTCCATAACAATACAGAATATATCTATTAGCATTTCTTTAGCATACCAAGTAGATCGATCTTTGTATCACTGAAAATGCAAAGTACTACATAAATGTTATGCATTACATCTTCATAGGTGAGTCTATCTTTAGGTACTGTCTAAATATCAAATAAACCAAGAGGTTGAGACACATCAGAGCCTAACACAGAACAGCATTCTTGCATTGCCTAAATCACCAGGTAATTTTTGCCTCTAAAAGCCATATTTATAACCTTGGGCATACAAATCTCTGCAAGAGAAGAGGAGAATGTGGAAGGGAATAGAGAATACTGGAGGAAGAATGAGTGTAAGTTTACTTGACACATTCAGATAAAGCCATCACTTCAGATATATTGAGTTTGAAGTAAAAGGATCCCAACTGTCACATCACCCAGACAAAGAGAAAGGGTAAAACACACTGCATCCTTCTGCCAGGCATGTGCCACCCAACCCAGAGAGATTACTTCTGCAGAAGACCAGGTTATCCTGATTAAAAGGGCTGTAGGACTATTCACTCACAAATTACACAGGCTTGGTCATCAAAAGAGGATGCAAACTGAACAGAAAATCCAGCTCAACCATCTAATTGAAAGGTCATTAACAATACATTAAAGTAATTGCTAGATGTTCTCCTGATTGCTGTGTATCTGTGATATTTATGGCTTGCCAAAAAAAAAAAAAAGCAAACCAAAATCCACAGAGTTCTCCACAAATCGCTCACTTTGAGCTATGAAATTCTATTTGACATTGCCAAGCCACTGAAAATTGCTATTCCAGGAAAAAAGTTATTGAAGACCAGCAGCAATGTTGTTCTTTATGAATAATGCAGAGCAAAAGGCTAAGACAGTTAATTAGGGCAAGAAAATGAGGGGAAACATTTGAAATTACAGAAACTCTCATAACACTTAACTCTGAGCAGACCAGAAAACATTTGGTAAATTAAATACTCTTCAGAAAAGGTTTTTAAAAACCCCATATGAGGAAAAAAACAATTAGAGTGTTTATCTCTAAGCAATTCTAAGGAAGGCAACAGAGGCTGTCCATTTATTCTCCCTTAATGACTATCTCTGATTTTTAATTATGTGAGGGCTCCACAAAGCATATACAAACATTCACAAATGAGTTATCCCCCTGAATATTTTAACGAAGGTCTTATAGAAATGAATACAACAGAATTCAAAGGGAACCTAAAGGACTTCTGACTTTTTTTTTTTTAGAAGGCAGTAGAGAATAACTCATGTCAGTGACAGCACATCACTAAACCCACTGAGGAGATGGGCTGGAGGCACCCAGCCATCAGAGATCCACCTGCTCCTTTTGCTGACCACTTGTGTTAAATGACAGAAAGGGGTTTGACCAACACAGAAGCAGTGCAGTCAGATCCAAAATTTGAGGCAGAGCTATCAAATATTCTTTGGGAGGCAATTTAAAGGGGGAAATAAAAAAAATTAAGACCATATCTTCTCAAGGTGTCAGCTTCTTTTCCAGGCTGTAATTCTGCTACTTTTAAAGCTGAGGGCATCACTTCAATCCCTGCATTTTAATAGCAGCTTTCTAGCTATGCCTTTGAAAGCACTGTGGAATACAAAATAAAACCTTCAGGGAATGTAAAACCACACAGTCTCTCAAATGAAATAAAGGTGCTGGAAAAACAGAATGTCACCTAAGATAGGCTTAAAGTCATGTTGAATTTATAGATACAGCTCAACCAACCACCCTCAGCTTATCCTCTGAATCTTTTATCAGATGCAACACTAAATTTAAGTAGAAAAATTCACTGACAAAAATCAAAGCCTACTTCACCATGGTTCTCACTTCACAAATAATGGTGTCTTGCTCATACAGCTTCATTCTTTATCAACCTTCATGGTGTTGGTACTTCATGAATAGCAAGTTCTGAACACTAAAAAAATTCTTCCCCATGCAAAAATGAAGTGATCATATAAATTAGCTATAAAGTTCTATCTGTCAGCCACAGCTATTACATACAGGTGCTTGAAACTCCTACAGAAAATATTCTTTTGCCCTTAAGGTTTTACCTAACTTCTTCGAAAAATTCCACTTGTGTACCATGAAATAATCTGAAAAAAAACCCATATGTGGTTTGTTGTTGACTTTATAAATTTTTATACCAGTAAAATACCAATGTGAAACAGACAAAAATATTTCTGTCAAAAAAAAACAAAACTAAAAATCTCTTACTGGCATCAGGCAGAAATATCTTCATTAGATTTATGAAAAAAAAATATCTAAAACAGGGCATTTTCCTATCAACATTAGGTAATTTCTAACCTTCTCTTCCCACAAAGAATTCAAATGCACTTTTGAGTACCCAGTTTCCAACAACTTCCAAAGATGATAAGGCAACTAAGATACCTGCTTAAAACTGGAAACTGGGTACCTTTCCACTAGGAGGGAATAAATTCTTAACTTCCACCTGCCTAATAAAGTCTAATTTTAAGTGTTCCATTTTTTGTGTCCTCTCCACTGTTTTCCCCAAATTAAGCAGATGATGTTGATCCAAACCTACAGACTCAGGTATATCACACCTCAGTGTCACACCTTTGTAGGTGTTTCTCAATGTCTCCTCTTCCTTCTTAACCTTTCATCACACCATTTTTGTTCAGAGACAATTCAAAAATCTACACATTGCTCAGTCTGCAACCACACTGACAAAAAGGTGTCCAGTCACACTTTTTCAAATACATTACGTGAACACACACAGCTGAAATAATACATGAGATGTATTTAAAGGAAAAGAATCTTTTAAAAGAAAACCCTAAACATTTCAAGTCATGAGACTACTGAAATCACCAGGCTGATGTCATTAAGATGAAATTTTACATCAGTGTGAGAAGGGAAAAAGACATACAGAGATTGATACTTCTGCTCTATCAAAAACAGCCCCAGAAACTAAGTTGTTTAAAATGTCAANAAATGGCTCCCTGGTAAAAAACAGCCCCAGAAAGTAAGTTTTTTAAAATGTCAACACAGCTCCAGGCATCAGAAGTCTCTGCCTGCCTCCTAACATAAGCAGGTGACCCCAAGTAGTTCCATCAGGCCCCTAGAGAAAAAGCCAGATGGCAAAAGTAATGATGATAAAAGACCAACATACTCACTTCACTGAGATGAATGGTGGAATGAAGAGTGAAACCAACCAGCAAATTCAATTTATATGCTACTGTGGTGTCTGGGGATAGGGGGTTTTATGTATGACCACACAAGCATACAAGTTTATGAGATGAAACTAAGGAATATAAATGCTAGAAAGTTAAAATGACTAAAATGGGAAAATTGCATTTAAAGAAAATGAAAAAGGTTACTATTTTAATCTCAGAAAGCAATGACCCAGTTATAACGTGACTCAGTTAAAACAATTTTTCAATTTTTTTTTGCAAACTTAGTAAAGGCATGTTATCAATATTTATCCCTTTCTGTTCTGTTTACATATACAAACATTTGAGCAATCAAGCTCATTTCCTGTAAACTAGACTGCTCTGGGATTTTGTATAAATATCTCTATAGGCAAAGAACCAGAGAGGCACATCTTTAAATTATAAATATTCCACTATATGCAATCGAGCCATGTTTCAGTGTACAGATTATCCACTTTCCATACTTGTGTGGCTCAACTTCAGCCCTTTTTGTGTGCCAGGTAGAGACCCAGGCACTCTGAAATCCATCTTGCTCCCAGATGTGCTGTCCAGGCACACAGGTCTGAACCAAATTTGGACTTAAAAGGGCAAGAAACTATAGTGAATCCAGTGCAGGTGTGATTCATGGGAAAACCCAGGTACCATCACTTCAACAAACTCAACCTGATAAACTGCAGTCCTGGAACAACAGGAATTACAAACAGGCAAGAACCTACTGTATAATGAGAACCACTCCTCTACTAAGACAGAAATAGCTGCTGTAGGGCAAAACATTATTCTCACAACCTGAAGCAGACCATTTGTGTATTTTTGCTCCAGCATTTCAAGTATTTCCTCTGTTGCAAACAGCCAGCCAATGGGATTTACTTCATGTAATTGCATGTTGCAAAATAAGCCTCGCTAAAAACTTACGTTATAATACAATTAATTAAATGGTGGTTAACTTCCTGGGATGCACTTCTGCTTTCAGCACCCCATCACTTAAGGAAATTATTGCTTTAACAGTATTTTAAAATCTCCCTGGCACCTAGGAATCCAGCCAAGGGTCCCCTCTCTGCAAAGCTTCTCTCTCTCTCTCTCATAACACTTGCCAGCAGAGGTAGTTGATCAATTATAGATTAAAAATTCAGTTTTCCTCCTTCCCACTAGACTGGGATTTGCCAGAAGCAGAGGGCTGGGTACACACATTTTGGCACTGCTGCTTGCCAGTATATGATAAACTTCTGGGCATCAGCAAAGGCTTGAACAATTTCAAAAAGGAAATCTGTGGCAAGGTAGATAGCCTAGAAAGTAGAGCTGTAAATCATGATCTGGAGATTAGGGCAACTAACAAAACAAGAGACATCCATGGCTGAGTTAGAGCCATGGATAGTTAGAGCCACAAAGAAAGGGGTCTCAGATTCTTAACAAAAAAGGAAAGGAAAAAAAAAAAGAAAGATAAAATAAGATCTAGATAAGTCA
>VZTT01005626.1:23240-43858 GCA_013400855.1 Buphagus erythrorhynchus | reverse complement strand
TCTGAAATTGTAAAGTCCTTCATGTAATCAACAGGATAGAAAAAGGCAAAGCAAACAGTTAGCAACTGGACCAAGCTGTTGTCCAGGTTTATGGTGAAAGTGGAAATATCTCCCCTATATTTAATGCCTTAAACAGCTCAGAAAGATATTTTCAATTATTATTGCTCCTTATTTGGTTACCTCCCTCTAAAAACAGAAAATTAACACAACAATGAACTTGTTAATGTGAAGAAAATGCATTCTTCATATCTCTAACATACTCCCTCAATAGAGATATTGTAATTTTATCCTTGTCCAGATGGTATCTTACATACATGCAGCAGGACCAAGTCTCTTTCTGTCACCTCAAGGGACTTCCATGCACAAGAAACAAGTTAATTGCCTTAAATAAAAAGAAGTGCTATCAAAATGCACCACACACTGTGAGAAATGGACCTCGTTTTACTGCTGGGTGGCTTGTTTGGCTGGTTTACCAGTGATATTTTCATTTACTGGTGGGTTTTACACAGAATGTGGCGGGTTCTGCCATGCCTTTGCATGTTCTTATCTACCTGGAGCAAAAGGAGTTGGTCAGATGCTGTCCCCAAAGACAAGGCAGTCACATCACCTCTGGTCAACCAAATGGAACCAGTCCCTCTCTGCAACTCTATGGCCAGTGCACCCCAGTTTCTTGGCTAAAATACGAGGAACAAACTGCTCCACCAAGGGACTGAGCAGAAAGCACTCACACTCTCAAACTCTTCTCAAGGCCTGGCAAATTTCAACAATAAGCCCTGTTTGGCAGCATTAACTTCCATAAAACTGCACTCCAAATCATTAACTTCATCATATGGACCAGCTGCAGAGCGCTGCCTGAATATTCAGAATAAAGCCTTTAAGCCAGCTAGCACAGACAGACACTTCAATCTCTGCAGGGCTGGACAGGATGAAATACTCACACTCATTCCATGACATTCATTTTCACATACCCTACTTCTTGTCTCCACAGGAAATGCACACAGCAGGAAACTCAACACCCAAAGCAAATGGAGGGAGCCTTCTGCTCATCTCTGCTGAGCCCTGCCAGGCCCCCATCATCTTTCTCCTACAGCTTTCCCTCCTGGATCACAAACCCCACCCATCCATGACCTCACCCCAACATTCTGCAGAGATGCAGAAACGGCTTTCTGCCCAAAAATATACAATCAAACATGGGATAAAATGGGAACAGCCCCAAACCTTCCCCAGGAAGCCTGGAACCAAGCTGATTCCCAAAGTCCTGGTGCCACCAGCCATCATCCCTACCCCATCTCAAATCAGGGTCTGCAATGCACACTGACTACGCACGCAGCCGCTCAAAAATGTGGATAAACATACTTGGAGCAATTAGTGCCAGGCTTCAGGCCACTGCCCAAACTGCAGCAGCACAGTTACACAACCAGCCCAGCCCTCCAAGCCTGCATTTTCACGCTAATCCTGGTCCATAAATCCCTGCCCACAGACAATTCACACAGAGCCACCCAAAATTTCAGCGTTCCGCGTCGCAAACATTCAGTCCCAGCATTTGGCTTGCCACAAAAGACATGGCAGGACTCAAAAATAAACACAGCTTTACAGCACCTATTTTGTGGATTGAGTAGCCAAGCTTACTGCTGACATCTGCTAAACCCACAGAGGCTGAGGATTATTGATAGATTTCAATTCCCTAATCTGAATATTTAGACAGCCAAGTCCTTACATCTACTTTCTTGGATGGCTTCTGTGTTTGTCTGAAAAATGGGGTTTGTGTTTGATAAATATACTAGCAAAACCCAAATCCCAAAGAGTATATGCCAGCAGTATCAATACTCCAGTTATCTTCTCTCTTAATTTCCAAGAAACCTCCAGTTACCTTTGTAAATTAACTTCAGCTTAAATTGCAGAAAATTGCAGAAATCTCAGTGAACAGCAAGTAAATCAATCTTTCAAAAATAGATGAAAATATCTCATTTAAAAGCTTCAATTTGCATATAATAGAACAAGACTGCTATTGTCATCAAGAAGGTGAAGTGTCGGATCTTTCAGAATGGTAAACCTGGATTTCTTTATTCACTCTTCTTACACAAGGAACTGCAGGGTGATCCAAAGAATCATGCTGAACAGAAAAAAGGCCCGAGAAATACTGTGCCCTACCCATTAGGAAACACAACAAAAACCTCAAAAACAAAGGAAAAAAAATTAAAATGTAAAAATCACCCTTCAGTAAACACATTCCTTGCTGCTTATTCCAATGGTACTGAGCTTCCTGTGTAAATATTTTGCATGTATATAAAACACTCCTGCTACACCTCCCGTGGGTTTGGATATGTTCTGGCTCCAGGGTACGAGGCCACTGCAGGTTATAGACTACGCACTAATGATAAACTTACCTGGTTCCTGAGTAGAAATGTGATTAATGCAGGCCTTTCTACCCTCAGCACATCAAACAGCTTGCACATTTAAAAGGCACAAATTTCCAGATGAAGCCTTTCAAGTGCACTTTTGCCAACAAACATTCTTTGTAGCGCTGACATTAGTTCTAACTTCCAGGAACAGATGCGAAAAATCAAAATACGACTTAAGAATTAGGTTCAAGAGGGAACTGCACGTTTTTAGTCACAGGTTTTAACTGATTTATAATTAGATGAATATGTTACTGTCACTAGCCACACCTCAGCTAATATTTTGAATGTTTGGCTATCGTGTTTACAAATGTACCACACAGCAAAACACTTCAAATTCCACTGTATTTGTTATGCTATAAATCTTAAGACATTATTAAATTTTCCTTGACTTACATGGCTGCATAGTGTCAAAATTTTATTTACTGATTAGTTGCTTTAATACAATAAAATTTAAACAATAATTAGAATTATTTCTGTGATACTGAACCAAGCTGCTTGGCTACTATTCTCACCATAGGTCTTAACTCATGGGAGAGTCACACCTTGTATCAATGTACTGATGAATTTGATCCTCAAGTCACGAGGCAAAACCTTCCCCACCTTTTCCAGGAAAACCAACACTTGGCATTTAAAGGAGTGAACAATAACTACCCTCATTATTTTAAAGATTTTGAGTTTACAGCTTTTGAGAAAGCTACACTGTAATTCAGTATGACAGGTAAGTGAAAATACCCCTGTTTTTTTTCATTCTTCTCCTGCACTCAGCCACTTACTTATGACTTTCTAAGATGCTGAATGTAGAAAAGATGAAAATTACACAAACACAATCCTTCATTTGGCTCCTGTGCTGGTGCAAGCTTGTGTCTCCCACCTCCCTGTGCATGTCTAACCTAATCAAACACAGTGGAGCTAGAAAAAACAAGTCTTGCCTGAGGATGCCAGCAGCACCACTCCAGTGCCAGCTTCCTAAAAGCTACTCCAAGGACCAGCTCTCAAGAGATCTGGCACCAGGATCCCCGCTCAGCCACCTGAAATATCTTGCAGGATATTTTCATAAACATGCTCTTGTGTTTAATGCAAACAACCCAACCTGGCTCAGCAAGCCCCTGAGGCAAATCTCAGCTTTCCTCTTCACAGAGGTACCCTGACTTGCACATGGTTGGATGTTTTGCTTCTGAAATGAAACTTACACCACCCTCACGTGAACAATTACTCTTTTCTGGATTACTCCCATTTTCAACACAGTTTAAACATCCTCCACAGATTTCTAAGAAGGATGCAGGGAAGTGGGTCAGGATTGCATGTTTTCTACTGATATTTTTTCTCCTCAGATGAGTTTCTAGTTTAAACACATACAGATTCCAACCAAGATCTATAAATCTCTTAACAAAAACTGACAGAACAAGATTTATGAAAATGCCCTGTTCCTGGTGCTCTCTAACCCAATTAAAAACTCCTCATTGATTGTTTTGTTTCAAAATACCACCAGTCTAAAAATACTATTGTAAACAAACACCAGTGAGCCACAGATCCTTAGCTAGGAATAGGTACAGAGTATTTAACTAAGTGAATTGAGATGAAATGCAATATAAGTCTTTGTTTAATTTTGACAGGAAAAAATGTATCGTTTTTGTTGGGTGGTTGTTTTTGGTTTTTCCCCCCCTCAGGATACACAGCTTGTTCAAAGACATCCAAAATGCCTCAGGGTAGAAAGGACAGTGCCAGAGTTTCTCCTATGCTCAGCATTTTTTTCACAACAAAATATATTTAGTTTATCCATCATAAATATTTATTTATCTATGGTGTAAAAACACAAGTTTGACTTTCATAATTTTTTGTTTCAATTGCCAGACATGTTAAGACATCTCTCTTTGGCTTACTTTTCTAGTGATTTTTGGGGGTTTTTTTCTGGTCAGGCATGACACACTTGAGTCAAATTACATATATTCTGATTATGGATTCATTAACAACTCTGTTAAGCTTTAATAACAGCTCTCTCACTAAATGGCTATTACTATAAAGGTCTTACCTCAAAAATTTCAAAGCCATAGATGTCCAGCACCCCCATTACCTTCTTTCTCACTTTTGTTTGTGCCTTAAACAAAATTAAACACTGAATCAGTCATCTGTACATTGCATACCTGGGACTCAAGAAAATGAATGTATCTCATAAGTAGGCTGTCAAATGCTGTAAAACTAAAATGTTAAGTATGGTTTCCCAGAATACACTTAATGTGAATAATTTTATAAGCTTAAGAACAGAGCAGAGAGCAACTTGTTGAGCTGTGACACAGTTATTTGTGTGTAACAGTGTACAGCCAGGAGAAATTAAATTGGCAAACACAGTTTTACTGTCCACTTTAATTTGAAGGATTTCTATTGTTTTTTTTCTTTTTTTTTTTGTTTTACAAGCACAAAGCAACAATACCTTAATGCTCTCGTTGATCCTGGTAACAAGCCAGGAGAACAGCCGACTGTACAAATTCTTAGCCAGAGCATCACGGGCATAATAAGCCTAAAGAGAAGAAAGAAGAAAAAATGCCATAAATGCTGGGCTAAACCAAACATTTTCCTGCTGCTGATGTGTCTGAAAGGTGCTGTGAACTGAGTAAAACCAGCACAGGGAGCACTGGCTCTGCCTAAGTGGGCACAGGAGCTCTGCTCTCCTGTCCACAGAGGGACAACCAGGGCACTCCAGCTGCCCACTGAGGACTCACATCCCCCATCCTAATCCCAGGCTAAGGGAACTGAGCAGCTGCAGCTGGAGGAGCCACATTCCTGCTGGCCTGAGCTGATGAGACACAGGTGGCAAAGCACCCTGGCTCTGCAGCACTAGGGAGAGATGAATTCACACTGGCAGCAAAGGTTTCCCAGCAGCCTGGGGCTTACAACTCACAGGGAATTACAGCAGTTGCCCTAAATGAAAACAGCCTGCCACAACACTTACAACATGTGCTTTGTGTAGGACTGCTTGTTTTTTCATTCTCTGCAACATTTGCCTACCCCTCATCTTTGGGAGGTAATTCACACACAAAACCAAAGCATCCAGTATCTCTTAACATTTAGAAACCACTGAAGAAAAAACACACTTATGCTTGTGATTTATTCAGTGCAGCCTTTCAGCTGCAGTTTTATGTAAATCATTATTTATGATTTGATCATGCAGAATAAAACTGCCATTTTAAATGATTATTGCCTTTTAAATCAGGACCTCTTCTTACCTGAGCCACATTTAGTGTTGTTGAAACTTTCTCTTGTTTGGCCTCGACCGTCCTGAAGCTGAAAGCTCTCTCCAATACAGACTGGTCTATACCTGTCAACTCACAGATTTCCTTGAGTTCTAGCAAGAAAAAGCAAAGTGTAAACACAATGAATCTCTCATTATTATTTTTCTTCCCCAAAACTACCAGCTTTTAAGAAGTGTGGTATTTTCCCAAAATGCTCTTCAACAGAAGTGTTCCTCATCCACACTCTCTCCACCACCCCCTTGCCAAGCAAAGTTTTTAAAAATATGCACAGAGCAAGGAAACAGAGCTACTGGTTTTCAAAGCACTCCCTATCCACTTATTTTTGAGAAGAAACTTTCCCTCCACTTACAGCAAACTACTTTTCATAATGAAAAACTTTTAGATGAAAATTAACTTTCAAAATATATCAGCTGCAAAAATATCACCAAATGAATCTGACATTAAGGCAGAGACACTGCAAAAGAACAAAAATCCGCCACTGCAGAAACAACTAGCAGCTGCATAAAGGCACAGAACCACTTAATATTCTAGAACAAAGTGCTAATTAAGTGGGGAAAAAGAAAATAATAATTTTTGGAATTTCAAACAGAATTATTGAAATTGCACAGAATGCAGCCCATAGTTGCCTGAGGGTGAGTTCTGGAAACAATCTAATTTAATTCAAATGTAAAGATATTGTATGTCTGCAGAAACAACAAAATTAATAATGACTTCAGACAAATTAGTGGCTTTCTTCCCATCACTAATCTCATCTTACCATTTTTATCTTTGATTTTACTTTCATCTAGGCCATTTGCACGAGATTCAGGCTTAAATTCGATATTTCCCAATTTCAGAACAGCTGCCACTACTTCAAAAACCGACTGTGTTTCATGATCCATAAATCCAACAATCTGCATTGCATTCTGAAAGGCAACAAATAAAATCATGAGATAAAAGCATCTACATTTAAACAGGTCATACGTGAAAAAGTCACCATTTATCTGCATTAATTAAAAATGGTTTATGAACACTTCTGCTACTAAAAGTACATGGTATAATTCCTATGCTAAGTAAGTTTTTTAATACACAGGAGGTGTGAAAATGGAACTGGCATTCAGTCCAGTCCACTTCTAGGACTCATTTTCAAAATTTGGGTTTCTGAAACGCTGTACTTTTTTTAGCCACTTAATTTAGTTTGCAACCCAACCCAATTTTTCCCAGCCAAATGAACAGGTACTCCTGCTGCCCTAAGCCACTACAAATATAACTTCTCCCAGGATCTGACCAAGGCATCTAGGCTCTTTTTTTTTTCCCCCTTCTTTTGTGACTGTTGAGTGCACAGCCAGCCCCTGCTCCTTCTTACCCTGACTGTTCTGAAGTTTGAAGCATCATCCACTCCATTCACTCTGGCAGAATCAAGGCCCAGGTAGTTGTATCTGCTGAAGTCCCTCTCCAGTTTGAGTTTGCCTAATAAATCAAATAAAAATATCATTAGTAATAGCATTCTTGTTAGTAGCAATTTTATCCCAGAATCAGTATTGTCAGGAATAGGTTGTTATTATTGGATTTTCTTCAAAGATCTTTTAATTATTAGCCTTCTGAATAAGAACAGGTTTTCAAATTTGTTTATAACACATTGCTAAGCCAATTCTGACTCAGGTATCTGGAAAATATCAAAGCATATGTGGACTTCAGGTATTACTAATGATACTACCACCAATAATTTGAAAAATGAATCAACATCACATTTTCCACAAAAGATGATGTGCATGAAATAGTGCATTAAATATGAAGAAAACTCATACATAAAGAAAACACTTACAGAGAAACTCTTCTGATGCACCAGACAGGATCTGATAGAAAATGTGGAAGTTTCTTTCACCCCTTGGCTGCTTAACAACACGAGACTTCTCTAGCAGATCTAAACAAACAAACAAAAATCTCACAGGTCAGGGACAGACTGCTGGAGCAAAGCCCTTTAAAATTAATAGAACCCTCCATCATTTTCTACTTCATTGCTTTATATCACCATCAGCAAACCAGAAGACAGTCAGTATGAACCTTATCATAGTGTATCATGTATCTCAAATATTTCTTTGAGCTAGGGGCAAGCCCAGTGCTCTGGTAAAGGCTGCAATCTAAGAGCTGCAAAGAGAATTCAGGTCAGGGAGGCAATGTGCTCAAAAGATGTTAACTGATTTACAGGACCACCATAAAATTAAGATTTGGTGAGGATGACTCTGTGGGTGAAAGTTTGAAGAGAGGCAAAAAGCTACCAGGCTAAGTGCATGAAAGATGGGTAAATGGAAAGGAGAGACCAAATAAAGCAAGCATTTAAACTGAATAATCATGTAGCACTTTGTGATCCTCAGGTGTATCAGACTATGAAATAATTCCCAGTGGGGCTGACAGAAGCTCCATCCTGATATACTTAAAGTGAAATGGAAAAGCAGCACTTTGAAAAGCATCACTGCACTGATGGAGCAGCCTGACAGGAAGACTGCTCTCAGTGACAGACACATTTCTAAGCCTTGCCCACGAGGGCAGGAATCCAGGCAGGCAGCATAAGCAGACTGACTTGTAACACCTTGCAACCACTTCAGACTCAACATATATTTACCACAGAGGTGACAATTCCAAGGTTGTTCAGCCTGCACTGCGCTGGAAGGCTGTGGCTCACAGCACCCCAGGAGAAGGAAGAGGAATGCAGTAAGAGAACATCTGGACAGGTATCAGTGTCACCTGCTGGTTTTGTACAAAACTTATGTTTTTGTCTTCTTTTCTCACTAGCACAACTACATTTTTCCAGATAGCAAACACGTAATTCCCACATGTTTCTCTTAAGCTACATATATTCAGGGACATGGAGATAAGGGATATTCAGTGCCTCATTCCAAGCAAAGGAGTTCCCCCTGCACCTACCATGACACACCCAGCACATCTCTCTGTCACTGGGGGTTAAGCTCTCTCTAAGCCTGTGCAAGGAGAAAACTCCCCACGGGAGCCCTGGCACAGCAGGGCTGAGCCCGAGGGGGGTGGATGTGTGCCAGGATTCCCCCCATGAACAGAGGAGTGCAATAGATGTATTCTTATTTCTATTCCTATTTCTGCTAGCTACAGGCAGTGCGTGCTGCCTCTGCTGCCCACTGTAACCACCTCATCACCCCCCTTCTCATGGAATAGGAAATAAATCTGCAGGGTCTAAAGTAACTTCAACCCACAGAGTGTCAAGGTGCAAAAATACTTTCTGCTCCATTTGACAACAATGACAAAATTCAGACAGTATTATTTACCTTCTGAATGGCTAATAGTAGGACAATTTTCAAGTATTTACAGGCTGAGAGAGGCTGATCCCCCATCCAAGTGTTAAGGTGTTGATACTTGGGCAGGGAAAGGCAAGGTGAGCAGCAGGCAGCTCAGAGCTGTGCTGGCTGTGAAGGTTCTCCAGGCAAGTGTTGGAACAGATCACAGCCAAATTTAATCTCAAAAAAATAAACAGCTTCAGCTCCCACAGTGGCTACACACACTTCAGGAAATGGCTGTATTCTCAAAGGATATTGAAGCAATGTGGTTTGGCTTATTTGGGTTTAAAAATATTCTACCTATAAATTTACTCAAATGCTGTCATAAAAGCCCAGCTACACATCCTGGTAAAATATTGTATGTAAGCCTTCTAATTACATGCATGCAGATCAGATTTAAAAAACACATTCCTGAATGTATGTAAAATTAGTTATGCTTAGGAGGATAATTTTTTTTCCACCAGTTTATCTTATTTATATATTTTTAGAAGCAACAAAGTTAACCAATTCACAATCAGTCTTCAAAAGTCCTATCAATCCACATTCTGCCACCCTTCATAATTGAGGAAAAAAGCAGTCACTGTCAGAAAATCAGGTGTTTTCCTTAACAAAGCAGCTTCTGCCAATTCTTTTTCAAATCTGTGTTCACTGGGGCTTTTTTTTTCTTTGCTTTCTGTTCACATGCAGACTGAAATCAGACTTGTAGGACAGATCCAGACCATCTGCCCAATTCTTCAGAAAACTTCTTCCTTCTGTTTGCCCTAATTAGCATTTTAATAAATCGACCACGTATATTTTTCTTAATGCAGCCCCTGCACTGCCAGTAACTTTTGTGCTAACTCCCACCCCACTGCCAGCTCTGTGGACCAAACACTCCAAAGAGGAAAGACAAAGCTGCACCTCAGATTGCAGCACGTGGCCCCTCAGTGGCTCTGCTGACAGAGGAATGTGTGGACAGATGGTGCTCATCTATGTGAAAATCCACAGAACCAAAAACCCCCCAAACTCTCTCTGCATCACATTTTGTTACATGGTCTGTGTGAATTATGTGTAGGGACTACACAGAATGATCAGGAGAGCACATACAGAACTACATATGGTGTGTTTATGGGTTAGGTGTTATTTCTGCATTATCTAACAGTGCTTCTGCTTCAACAGGAACATTTAACTTGCTGCATGCACCAAAGCAACTTGTGCTAACTCCCAGCCTTGGAAAAGTTCAGCCTTGGAGACATTCCTGTCTGAATGCCCATCAATTCAGGTGACTCAAAATCCAGGTACAGGCCACAGGTTCTGAAGATTTTTTTGTTATTCCTCGATATCACTTTGGATATTTTGATTAAATGCAAGACATCTGTGTAAGCACTCTGCTAAACAATTTGACTTAACATAAAAGAAAGGGAAAAAGAATATTCTGAATACCTCTGAAAACTCTAATACACAACTTTACACAATTTTTTTTTTTTGGTTACTTGACCCACGAACTTGAGTGATGCAGAAGAATTTAGGATATTTGTATTTCTCTAGATATACTAGAAATGAAATCAACATTCAAGAAAGGAGTAAGTAAACAGTAAAACCAAGAAGTGACACTACCTTGGTACATTCTAAATCATCCAGGAGAAGTTTATTTTAGTCATGGTCTCCTCATCTGGCCATGACCAAGGAGCATTTTAGCTGCTCAACCAAAATTAGAAAACATGTTCTAGTCATAGCAGTTTATTTCTACAGCCACATTACATCTTCTCTTTTCCTACCTCGGTTATCTAGCTGGCATCAAAAAAAGTCACTGATTAAAAAGTTTCTCGTGAACTTTTCCCTATCATTCCCACCAAGTTCATAGTAATGTTCTCTTGGATAAACTGATCCATAGTTGTGTCAGTCAAAAACTACTAAGTGGGCAGTATGTGCATTGACAATGACTGCATAATTTTAAGTGTTAAATCGTCATAGCTCAAGTGATGAATGATGTTTAAAAATGAGCTAATCAAAATGTTTAATACAGTTTGTAGTTTGTTTTCTCAAACTCTTCCTAGTTTAGGCAAAACCATTGCCTAAATGGTGGCAAACATGCTAAGAGGAACACCAAGGGAGATGCTGGAACAAGTGAAGATTAAAAAGAAAATCAAAAGAAAATCAAAAAGAATGGGTATCTCTTCCCATAATGCCTATTTGTCCAGTTTGTGCAGTATTTCCCTAAGCAAAGGAGCTTTCCAACAGCAATCATATAACATCTCAGACTCTAGATTTCTCAGTAAGTGGGTAATTACTTCTGACTTTTAATATGAACAAACAAGTTGTAAAAAAGAGTAAGTTGCAAAGTTATCACTTTGCTAGCTTAAAAAAAAAAATTGTTGCCTTAGATAGACATCATAGATTTCTTTCATGCTGCTGTTGGAAAAGATGGCAAAACAGGGCCTTTTCTTAATCTCTTGTTGTTTGGACTCTGAAGATATTGTGCTGGTTAAAAATGGCTTTTCCAGGTCAGGCATTGCATATCCTTTACGTCACAACCTGCACCAATGTTGTCTCCTAGTTAATCATTAAATCACTGAAGGGCTTAGGGAGATTTAGGAAAGATCACCTAATGCTAAAAGACAGGTATTTTTCAGCAGGAAATTCCAGGTGAAACACAAAAATTCAAGACTTACAAAAATTCTGGGAAAGATATTGTGAGATCCATGCTTTTCAAAAGGTATAAACTATGGTGAAAGTGAAACATTTTGAGCTGAACTGTGCAAAGCCACTTTAGCCACCAAATTTAGTGTACACAAAACCAGTCACAAAACTAATGAGCCAAGTGTGCACACAAACACTGCCTTAAGTACAAAACAGGTGCAGCATCTGTGGACAAAGAGTCATATTTTAGAGCTGAAAAAAGCTATTGCAATTAGCACCTATTACTTCAAAACCAAACATACCTATTTTTATCTAAGATATATATTAGTCTGTAACTACAAGTGGAAAAGAAATTAGCATTCTCCTCTCTCTCATGCTCACTAACAAAGTAGTTACAGTGAATGGAAAACTAAGAATAGCATTGATCTTTTCTGTAATTTATTTCCATGCTATTATGCCCAGCTGAAAGCAACACTCCAACATTGCCTTTACTCATAAGTGCTCTGGAAAAAAAGCCCTCTGAGTGCACAAGTGCTGACAAGACTGTCCACTGCAACAGCAGCAATTGTCAACACCCCCCAGGAGGGCAGAAAGAGCAGACACACCTCAGACTCAATTCAAAGAGAGAAAATGCAAATGCCATTCACCTGTTTGCAGGTGCCCTTTAAAGCAGCAGCACACCTTTAAGCAGGGGCTGATGTTTGCTACTAAACAGGGATGGGATGCTACAGTCCCAGGTGGCAACACAGCAAGGTTTTCATGTTCAGCAATGCTCACAGGAGTAGTTTGGATTCCCTAACCCCATACACATGAAACTGGTCACCTGTGAATGGATGGGCTGGCTGGCAGCTGGCACCAGGACTGAGCACCTTACATGGGCTCCAGCATCTCCCACCCATCAGGAAAAGGAACTGGGATCTACACAGAAAGCTAACAAAAAGGCAGGACTAACAACTCAGGCTCACAGCACATCTCGGTCAGCCTTCTTCACCCTCCTACTCACCCCCACACCCACTGGTGGTGGATCAAATGCAACACTTGCTGCCTTGAATTCCAAGGGGAAAAAATTTCTGACTGAAGAAAAATACTTAAAATTTGCATAAATCATCATAATTTCAATTTCTCCATTCCCAATTTCTTTTCATGACTGTTCATGATAATGTAACAGTATATCAATTCCCTTGGAAACCAGCACAGTTGGAAGATCTGACCTGCCATACATGAAATGAGACTGCACAGATTTTACACTGTTAAAACACAACATCATCTTCACTTTGGGTACATAACAGTTCTGAATTTATAGATGTCACAAATCCTTACATTTCATTATTTCCATTCTGATTTTACTCAAAAGATTTGCCCTTCTGTTTATGGCACATTCAATGTTTTGGGTCTGTCAGCTGGACATTCTCTCTGGCTGCAAACTGGACAGGGCAGACAAGCAGTGTGCACTGTCATGGTAATTTCACCCTCTAACTCCATCCCATGGAAGGCTAACCCCTCTCATCAAGAAGCAGGAGCTGATTGAAGGGCAGCAGGAGAATGGCCTGAGGGAAGGACACAGCAGCATCAGCCCCTCCCTGAAGGGTCACCACAGGCACAGGGACCAGCCCTCCACAGAGCTCCACAGCATTCCAGGGCAGGGCAGAACAGCCCATTCCAAAAGAGACCTTCCAGCCTAATGGCTCTCTGCTTATCCACACCAGCCTGAAAAAATTAGTAGCTTATCTTGGTAACCATTCTTGCCACCAAAATAACCTAGATGTCTGCCATGTCTGCTCCAAGCCACTCACAGTTTGAAATACATCTTGGTGACACAGGCTGTGGCACAAAAAGCCCACTACCTTCCTTAACTGATGTTTGGAAATCGAGCTGGTCAGAAACAACCGCTAAAGTTTAACTAAAGCATTATGATGTCATCTTCACATCATATTAATACCAAACCTCCAGACGGTCAGAAATCAAAGAATATTTATGAATATTTTCATAATCATACTTTCCCTTTTAAGGACAGGAAACTTCAGCCCTACTTGACTTCATGGTTAATGAATTATGAAGACAAATCCTGATTTTGACTTAAACCAGAGTAAATTCTGAGTGGTGTAAAAGAATTTAGGCCCCTAGTGTCTTCAGAATCTCACAGGGAAAGAAATGTTTGTGTTGCAATGCAATGCTGCAGATGTGTGGAAAAGATCTAAGGCAGCACAACCAACTTGCTTTGAAAATGCAGTGAATTCAAAATCTCTTTTAAAGAGAGATGGATGGACTACCAAATTTTGCAAACATTTAATCAAAGATGAGCTATATTAACATGCTGCTACAGGAACTCAGTATTTGCCTGTGACATGCCCTGCCAAGGATGAGGCATTTCATAGTTCAACAAGTAACATCTTTTCCACAACAGAGCTTACACATCAGGTCTTTACTCTTAAATTGAAATTAATCTCCTTGCTATTAGATATTTATTATATGTGACAAGAGAGAAAGAATGCCTAAAATAGGCATATTTTACATAGATCCAAAAATATGTCTGCCCTTTGATACATATGTCATCACATCACTACAATTACATGTAATGTTATAATTACACCATGCAAAGATTTATGGGGCAGATAAACTACAGAGCAACTATTTGGATTGCCTTTTGATATGACACAATATTTTAATTACATGACTCAGTGCAGTACTTTCAAAGACAGGCTGTTAAATGTCCACTCTCACAAAGGAGGGTTCATTTTTATGTATATATTTTGAAAGTGAAATAAAAAGAAACAAGTAACAGCCTTTTAGAACTTTTTTGTTCACATTTAATTATTATGAATATATTATGTTTGGCCTCTAATTTCATTGACTGCCAACGTCAAAGCTAAGAGATTGCCATAAACACACATATAGTGATTTGAGTTTCAAGATCTACTCTGTCACAAAAATCAGGCTCTTCAGGCACAGTTCAAAAAGGTGACCTGATCACCAGAAAAAAGGTCTGCCCTCTGAAAAAAGCCAAAACATACATTTATGTGCAAAATTCCTCACAGTGTTTTTAAAATATATGGAGAGTACAGTTCACCTTTGGTGAATCCCATTATTTCACAACCAGTAAAATGCCAATGGTGTCAAAAGTCCCATCTTTAGAAGCAGC
This sequence comes from Buphagus erythrorhynchus, assembly GCA_013400855.1. Lineage (NCBI taxonomy): Eukaryota > Metazoa > Chordata > Aves > Passeriformes > Sturnidae > Buphagus > Buphagus erythrorhynchus. The sequence goes on along the minus strand of VZTT01005626.1, from coordinate 29,166 downwards.
AATGAATTTGGCTGAGTGGAAAGAGAGGTCAAGGCTAGGTCAGTGACACCTAGTACAGTCACTCACTGCCCTCTTCCTCCCCTTTTAAAAATAAGAAAACCAAACAAATATGGCTTTATATAGCACTGAGGAGGAATTTATTTTAAAAGCTCCACTTAAACCCTCAAAAGAAAAGCAAGTCAAAGCATTCTGGGCTGCCATTCAGTTCCCAGCCTTTTTCTTCCCAACACAGAGCTGGTCAGAATTTCTGAACTGCTACAGGTGTCATAAAACAAGCTCCAAGGCCACCTCTGCCTCCCTAAACTCAACAGCTGTTCATCCTCTCTCATTATATACCTTTTCCTACACTTTGAGGTGTATAAATTTGTACAGATGGCTTTGGTTCCAAGTCAACATACTCATCTCATGGTGATTCCAAACACACTCTGTATCACCCTTGCAAATTACAGGACAGCATCTGCCATAAATACATGACCCATCAAACCTAGTAACACAACTGATTCCAGGGATTCAAGAATAAAAAAAGACCCTCAGATATCCATATGCATCTGCCACCAGCTTCAGAGACAATATACAGACTCACAAGCATCACTCAGTACCTTTGAAACAACACAGTCATTTCAATATTCATGCTTACTTCTTCAAGTCTGTTTTGACTTACTCTAAGGTACGTCATTCAGCACCACAACAGCAATAAAATTAAAATGCAGAATTTATCACATGATGGAGAGAGATTCTATTAGACTAACACAGCTGATCTTCTCAATAATTTAACCATCTTCCTTTCTCTACAAAACATTTTAATCTGTGAATATGCTGATAGCAAAAGTAATACTCACAGTTGCTTATAACTCCCCCAAGTGGGTCACCCTTGAAATCAAACTCAATATCCATGTATTTTCCCTGTGAAAGCAACAGATTTTAAGATTATAATTTCCATTTAAGAAAAACCGCTCAAGATATTACATTAGTTGGGAAGGTTAGAAGAGTGACCTGACAACCTCCAGTCAGATTTTTGAAAAACAGAAGATTTGAATAATTTTCTAAGACATTATCACAGCCAGGGATTTTTATGAGAACAGCATTAATTGGGTGTGTAAAGCAACCCAGTAACTCTCTCAGTTCCTAATGGTCTATGAAGAAAACGCACATTATACAAACTTCCATCGGAGTGCCAAGAACACCAAACAGCCCCTGCAGCCATCGAGGTGTATCACCATGCTAATTTACTGGTGGATGCAGGAAGAAATGACCTTGCAGCAGCCCTCTTTCCTGGCTGGGAGCTCTTGGAGCCTGCGCCAAGGCAGCTGAAGGAGAGCCGCTCAGTCTGGCCCGGAGCTCGCTGGCAGCGTGCGCCGCTCGCCATCGCGGGACGTCTGTCCCCGAGCGTGTGCCTGCCTTGTAAAAGTGATGGATTTTTCCTGCTGAACTCCTTCCCTTGGAGCTCAGGAGACCAGAGGCAGCAATTAACAGGCTGTCGCCACACAGGTCATTTCAATCCCAGCCGCGCCGGCGCAGCGCGTTCCATTGACTTCTGCTTGACTTTTCCACGTCGCAGAAGATCACCCCCGGTCTTGGCATCATTTTAATTTATTTGACAAGTGCTTAATGTACTAACAGCCACATTTAACAGTGACAAAACGGACAGACTGTGCAGAAAAGGCAAAAGCAGTGCTGCTCGCCTTGGCAGGGGAGTTAAGGAAGATAAAAGCTGCTGGTAGTAATTCAGCCAAATTCCAAACTCTGGCACATCCTTAACAGAGGACACTGTTCAGTGAGGGGTGAGGCACTGCAACAGGCTGCCCAGAGAAGCAGGGCAGGTCCAGGGCCAGCTTGGACAGGGCTCTGAGCAGCCTGGTCCAGTGGAAGGTGTCCCAGCCCAAGGCAGGGAGTTGGAATCAGATGGTCTTTAAGGCCCCTTCCAACCCAAACCTAAGATTCTAAGACAAAAGCAGCACATTGAAAAGCCTTGTGTTTATACTTCCTTATTCACTGCCTTTAGAAAGAGATTGGCTTTTGTTTCTTTTTCTGTCTTATTTTTTATTACAGAACATAAAAACCCAAGCACTTCACACTGACTCACTTAAGATACTTTCTAATTTACTGGGTATTTTGTCAAGATTGGCTTGACTCAAACTCTATTTTCCTTACCATACTGTCTTGTTCAAGGTTAATTCATAGATGATTCAAATTTCAGAGATAAAAAAAATTAAATGAGATAATTAAATTTTCATTTCCCAAGGACTGGGACAGCTGGGTGTTTCCAAAAAAAGTATTTTTAGCTCAGTGTTTATAAGCAAGGACTTGAAAGGCAAAATAGTTGTTAGTTCCACTTTGTCCTAGAAAGACTTCTGGGCTCATAATTTCTGTAGTGTCATGTCTGATAATTGCAGTTTTCCTAGCCTTTCTATTAAAAAAATTTTTTTTTAAATCTCTACAGGAGCCCCAAATTTTGGCCCCGCCCTTGTGATGAAGACTCCTTGCTCTGTTCACAATCAGAGGCAACAAGCTGCAGAATGAGTATTTACAGACATGTGGAACATCATCAGCTCTTGAGAATTATTAGAAGGGAAGGGGAGGAAATCTCCCAAGTGGAAAAAAAAAAAAAAGGCTCTCCAGTCTCACAATGTCCAGCACTTTTATCCATTTGCTTTAACTCACAACACACCATTCTCTCAGTGTATGGATTTCCCTTCTCTTGTCAAATTCACACATCTCACAATATTACTCTTCTGGACACAAATGACAGAGTTGTATAGCTGCAGCTGATTTTTGCAGGAGAAACTATGATAAGTACTCACACTTCTGAACCTCTCAACTCTAGTATCAACTTCTCTGTTTTCTCAACTGTCAATTCTGACAATTTCTCATTCAGTTTCATGCTCAAAAAAGGTTGAATTCAACCAGTTGGTTATAAAGAATTTAAGCAAAAAAAATAACATTTCAAATGTACCTATTAAAACGAAAGTTGTAAACACATTTTGAAACATTATGGAAAGCAAATGGGAACCTAAAGTAGTAATTTTAACCAAAAAAAAATTATACATATGAATGGAAAACCAGATCACATGGAAAGATCTACTTGCTAAGCAGAACAGTTGCTGGACACATGGTCTCTGACACTAAAGCCACCAGTGCCAGAAAATTAAAGAATCCAGCTGCACTGTAATCATGTTTTCATCCGGTCACAGGCTGCCACATCCTAATTTTGTTTTTCTTCTTTAGCCTCTACTTTGATATTCAATTGAACTCTATGCCCATATCAGAAATCCGCAAGATTTTTGGCCAGGAGGTGAAACATCTTTTAAGAGGCTTCTCTAATAGTGTCCTACTAGCACACTGGAGAAGGAGAATGTGCTCCTGTGTACAAAATGAAATTCTGATTGTTGCTGAATGTGTTTACCTTCTTCAAACACCACGGTCCTCAGACAGCTACAAGAAAGCTCCCCAAATTATTCCTTCCCTCTTTATGGATGCCTGGATGGTTGTTACATGGTAAAACAGAAATAGCCAACAGCACAGCACACTCCTCGAAAAGGACTGAAGAAAATACTTACAAATCTAGAGGAGTTGTCATTCCGCACAGTTTTGGCATTTCCAAAAGCTGCAGAAAGAGAAAAAGAAATGCAACAAGCAAATCTATCAGTAAAAAAAATATTCCAATGCTAAAAGATCTAGGTCTGCTTATATATTTAAAGGAATTACAGACTTCTGAGAAACAATGCCCTGTTCATTGTATGGGCATCAGTCCCTGGGGAAAGAGTGTGACAGACATGATCACAAATTACAAAAACCTATAGAAGTCCAAAGAAGTTTTGTCTCAACACTCTCCTTGTTTAAAAAAGCTAAAGAAAAATATACAAGAGGAAATGGTTCCAAAACAAAACTGTACCCATAGTAAGCATATATCTTTGGGTTTTGACTCAACAAATTCATAATTTTATTACCCAAATAAATACAGGAAATAAGTCTTCATTTCAGAGAAAGAAATTAATCCTAGTTCCCAGAATATGTTAAAAGCTGGAGGCCAGAAGTAAGCAAATTACAGAATGACACTTTTAAAATTGTTTGCATAGGACAGTTTAATGAATGCTTTGAAATGGATTTATTTACACCATTTCAACTGATTAATCCTACCTCAAGCTGAATATTAATCAGCTGAAATCAGTCAGATTTACAATGAAAGTTTGTCTTCAGCTTGACCTAAACTAGCTTTCTGAATAGTTTGGTTTGAATCTCTTTAGTTCAAGTTTTAGGACAATGAAAATTCTCTGAGAAAGGACTTCCCAGGGCTACATTCAGATGGACAGTCACCATCTGAGAGCATGGGCAGGACAAGAACTCAGACTGGGGGACAATTCAAGCTCTAAAACTCACACATTGTCCAAGCACATGGAGCCAAACAGGAGTGTCCCCTCCATCATTAGGTACAGCACTCCTACTTCCAACAAGAAACTTTATTTATCCCAGTATTTATTTACATAGCATATATATATTCTAAGATCAAGTCAAGTCAATGTTTTTGGACAGAAATAAATACATGCCTTTAGGCTTCCACAAACTTGCATGAGTAGATTTATTCTTGACCAAAGAACTAGAGCCAAAATGAAAAGTTTGTTGATCCTAAAGGCCAGGATAAGTGAAAGAATTGTTTTTAAAATCTTTATGCCCTGCAATAAATCATCTTTTCAACAACCAAATCTCTAAGCTGCATTTTCTTAAACACAGTGCTGAACAGTAAAGCCATTTATAACTGCATGGAGTCAAGCACAAATGTTCCATTATAAAGCATGAGGCATATTCCTTGGTTTTCCCTAAAGTTCATTGTTTCTAAAAGTTAATTTACAGTAGCAACTGTAGTTTAATAAAAATAATCCCATAAGATAAATTATGCATATGTAACATTTCGGTCATTTTCTTGCACTGCAGTTTGACTGTAACAGAACTGCATACCCAAAGAAAAATAAATCTAACCACAAATGCTTAATTTCTGTCTAAAACCTATATAAGCAGCCAGGCTTGGTCAGTTTTCATTCCTTATGGAATAAGCCAGTGTCTGACTCTCCAAAAAAGCTAAACAGGCATTACCAGCACATCAAGTAGAACAAATAGTACCTTAAAATGTTCAGACAATCTTCAGTAAGCTTAGCTGATTCCTCTTGCATTAAAACAAAGCTTCACAAGAAATCAAACCCATTTGGCAGTCCCTGGGGAACAATCTAGCTTTGGCAAGAAAAGCCTCCGTACCCACCATGCCATTTCTGTCTATATGTGAAATCTGCTTCCAGAACAGTGATAAAACAACACAGCTCTTCTCTGTGAACCCAAAACAATGGAGGGCTGCAATCCCTCCATTCAGCTTTAAGGGGAACACAGCTGATCGTCAAAGAAAGGCTTATCCAGCACTTCTATTATTCTTAAATGTCAACATTTCATCCTTTCTTTACAAGTCTTTGCTTACAATTTCTGTTTTGTATACAAAGACCACATTTTAACCATCCAGTTCCCCACTGCTCTCTGCCCAATTTCTTGCATTCCCTTTTATTTTTTTATCACTTTTCCCTCTATTCTCACTTGCAGAGTCCTTGTCCCCTATAGACTCCAATTCATCACATATAAGCAAGGCAATAAACATAATGTTCACACTCAACAGTCTTTACAAACACCACATATGATCTGGCCAAAATGCAAAACTGTCTTTTGACAAATGACTGTGTCTCAGCAACACAACAGCTTTGAAAATTCTGGGAAAGACTGAGCCAGGAATCGACACAATAGATCTAAATAAGTCAATGCTAACCAAGGAACCTCTGAAGACAATTATTAGACAATGGGACAGAACTGAAAGCTTTGAGGATCATATATCCTATCTCTAGGAAAAAAAAAAAAAAAAAAAATCCTGTTTCTGGCAACCAAAATCTTTCAA